>CAHIKZ030005144.1:295000-320000 GCA_903632075.3 Acanthosepion pharaonis
TGAAAAGCTTTCAATGCTTATATTAATGTTGAAATTTGCAACAGAGTTAAGTCCATAAAGTATGTGTGCAAGTGCATAAGGGAGTGACCAAGCGGTGATTGTCATTGACAACCACAATGAAGCAGAAAAATTTCAGCCAGGAAAATAAATTTCTTGCATTGAGGCTGCCTGGAGAATTGTTTTCATTTAACATTCACCACAGACACCCATCAGTTCAGCCCTTAAAAGTTCACCTTGAAAATGGACAGCAGGTGTATTTTACTGAAGACAATGCTCAGGAATTGATTGAAACTCCCCAAAACACACTACCCTAATGGCCTTCATTAACCTATGTACTACTACTGATGCGGCATTCACCCTGGGCGGATTGAGCCGGCTTCTTCCTGTTATGAGAAGAAGATTCTTGGGATACATTACAGAAGTACGGTACCCAGGCCTACTCGGATAACGTTCTTGCTTGCTGCGGGTTTCCCACAGACGCAGAGACAGGAACGACCAGAAGCCGCCGGTTACCGATGCAGACGCTCTTGGATTTTCACCAGAGCCCTTGTTAGTTGGCGTGTGTGTCAGACCTGTCCGCCTTGGGTGGCCCTACCAGGAACGAAGTTCGGGCGGCATAGCTCTGACACTACCGTTTACACCCCCCACCGACTGTGAGGTAAGGGTTGGACTTTGGGGCTTACAGTACCAGGTGTTCCCAAGCGGTCCCCCATCTAAGTACTGACCTGGCTCTACGATGCTTAACTTCGGTGATCGAACGAGAACCGGTGTTTCAGCGTGATTTAACCGTAAGCTTATTAACCTATGTAATGTAGATGAATTTGCCAAAATAGTTCTCTAGCATGAATTGTTTAAATATTGCACATTCAAATTCCACAGAAGAAAGCAAGTAGTACCTCATCCAACTGAACCTGCTATTAAATGTAGTTATGTACTTGGTCGGGTTTATACATCGAAAAAAAATTCTGAGTGCTTTTTTCTTCGATTCCTTCTTCCTAATGTCTTCCTAAGATCATTTCAAAATTTGAAAACAACGAACGGAAATATTCTTGAGACATACAGACAGGCATGCATTCAACTTGGCCTTACAGAAAGCGATGAGCATTGGGACTGAACTTTACAAGGGGCAGTTTCATATCAATCACCAATGCAAATAAGGGATCTCTTTGCTGTTATGATTGCTACCTGTCAAATTTCAAATCCAATGAATCTGTGTGTGAAACACCAAGAAACTATGAGTGAAGATATTCTTCATCATATGCAACTGGTTTATCCAGAACCAGCCATACAAAGGAACTCGAGGATTGTGAACATTGCACTCTGGGAAATAGAAGATAAGGTGCTAAATGTGACACAAAAAGAACTGTTGTCCCATTTCGGCTTCCCAAACTAAACAGATTCTGATCCCTTAAATAGAGAAATCATGAGAGAGACTGAATACAACCATGAAAAGCTGATACATCAAATACAGACTAATACACCTCTTACAAATGACTAGAGAGTCATCTACGCCCAGATTATGTTAAGAATCAACAATTCTGCTGGAGAAACTTTCTTTGTGAATGCTCCTAGAGGTAATGGAATAACGTTGATAATTAATCTTCTTTTATCTTCAGTTAGGGTGCAAAGAGCAGTGGCTTTAGCTGTAGCATCATCTGGAATCGCAGCCACTTTGCTTACTGGCAGAAGAACTGCTCAATTGACATTCTAACTGTCATTAGACGACCCAGTGTGCAACATAAATAGAGGTACAAACCTAGCCAAGCTACTTCAGGTCACTTGCTTCATAGCCTGCGATGAGTGCAGTATGGCCCACAATGGTGCATTTGAGGCTTTAGTCAGAACACTAAAAGATATCAGACATAATGATAGACTCGTGAGCAGAGTAACAATTCTGCTATCTGGAGATTTCCGACAAATACACTCTGTTATCAAATAAGAAAAAGCTGCAGATGAACTCCATGTCTGCCTAAAAGAATTCTCATCTGTCAGATCATATTGAAAGACGCCCTTTGACCACTAATATGAGAGTGGAAGTCAATGGAGATGGGACAGCAAAAGAATTTGGTGACTTGGAAATGGAGAACTTTCACGTGATCAAGATGGACAAATCAGTTTTCCTGGATGTTTATGCACTCTGGTCGATGGCATTGGGAAAATAATTCTATAGTATATCCCAATATAGCAGATAACTTCCAGAATACAGATTGGCTGTGTGCTGAGAGCAATTTTGGCTCCCAGAAATGAAAGAGTACACATCATCAATCAGAAGTTTCTTCAAGATATCCCAAAAGAAGAAAGGACATAACGATCCAATGATACAAGTGTGAATCAAAATGAAGCAGTCAACTTCCCTATAGAATTTTTGAATTCGTTAGATTTTCCAGGAATGTCATCACACAAGTTGGTATTTAAAACAAGGAGCACCATTAATTTTGCTGAGAAATGATCCTCCAAAGTTATGTAATGGTACACGTCTTATTGCGAAGAAAAGATTACCTCACTTATTGGAAGCTCTTATTATAACTAGTCAAGAGAAAGGAGAATCTGTACCGATTCCAAGAATTTCATTGATTACAACAGATATGCCTTTTGATTTTAAACGATTGCAATTCACACTCAGAGTATGTTTTTTAATGACTAGTAATAGATCACAAGGTCAATCAATGAAAGTTACCTTATGCAACCCTGCTTTTCTCAAGGTCAATTATGTTGGCTGTTCAAGAGTTGGAAATGGAAGAAATTTATTTACACTTGCTCCAAAGAAAAACCAAAAAACTGCATTACTGTAAGAATTATTTTTTAAAAAAACTTCATTTTAATTTCAATTTTTTTTCTACCATTGTATACCAGTGCATTTTGTCCATTCAAATACATGTATTTTATGTGTGTCAACACCTGTTAAATGTTATTCAATTTCATCATGTTTCATTTGTTTAATGTTTAGCTATCTGCATAAATACAAATGATTTCTTTCATGTTTACAACCAATTTATGAATGAAATGTTCATTTAAAATTTTTCTTTCAAAGATTTCAAGTAGTGAATATATCTTACTTCACGAAGCGATAGGAAGGGCAAAACGTGCTAGTATATATATATATATATATATATATATATATATATATATATATATATATATATATATATATATATATATATATAATGTGTGTGTGAGTGTATTCGTGCTGGGGTGGGGAGATGCATTACTAGATTGGGTAACTAAATTTCACTAGAAAGGAAAACTACCACTGCATTCTATATAGAAAAGAGGAAGAGGAAGCTTATAACATGCTTATTATAGTCCTGAAGCAGTGCCACCTAACGGGCGCCTTCTTCCCACACAGCCTCCTTTTTTTTCGTTCAGTTATATTGGTTCAGAAGTCCTGCGAAAGAGACGTTTATTTTATATACCCTGGGGTTGTGCTATCAGCGTCATCGACATAGATACTGATTTGATAAATGAGGAAGGTCTTCGAAAAAAAATTAAGAACAACATGGCTCCAAAGATAGAGCCCTGGGGGACAACTGTGTTAAGGTAAAATGATCTAGAAGAGATAAAATCTCGCGATTCGATAAGAAATAGTGAAACAGTTCAAAACTCCGTCAAGCAATAACATAACCTTCCCACTTGTGAAGCAGACCATGTTAATTTGCTGACTAAAACGTTTGTGAATTGTTTCGATATCATGTACTTTATTTTACCAATAATATCATGTACTTTATTTCGCATTTCGTCATAAATGTGTTATTCTATAGAACTTACAGCTACATCTAGCTAGCTCAACTGAAAATTAATAAGATCTAGATGACAGTCTAGTGCTGCGCTTAAATTTAAAAAGTTTAGGTACCATAGCGAAGAGATCATCTGAATAATTACCATGAAAGTATTTATAGAATATAACACAGGGAGGCAACTTTATGAAGGTGAGAAAGTGACTGAAGCCGAGAGGCCAGATCAGGACCAATAATATTGCCGATACTTTTATATCAAGGATCTCATATAGCAGGAATATCAGACCTTATGTGATAGAAATATTCTGAGCATGGGCGAATGGTAGATTTATATGCATAAAAGATTCTGAAGAGATAAAATTGTCTAGCACGACACATTGAATCAACTTTCTTAGTATCAGACCTAGCAATGGATTCAATATAGTCTTTCCACTTTATGTCAGCCAAGAACGTTAGCCCTAGAAGGCACAACTTCCTGGAGGTTAGCATCAGCCATGCTGATTGAAGACAGAAAATGGTATATATAATGCTTCCAGACAGTAGCGTGAGGCAGTACGTATTTATTGTATCAAAAGTACAAATGTGGCACAAGGCCAAAAGTGAGGAATCTCGTCTTTATTAGTCCTATCTTTAACCTAGCTAGTCTCAGACCCATCCGTGCAAATAATATCTCTTTCACCATACCATCACATTTACGCTTAGCTGTCACACTACAGTCACCAAAACACCTGATTTGGTCAATGAATTTCTTAAATAAATTATTTATATACAAATGTTGTGTGGAAGGATAATCCCTAATGATTATGTATTGCAATATAATTACAATTTGGGCATAAGCCTGAAAGGAATGTGAGGTGTGATTGGTCAGCACTGACTACCCTAGTTCATCTGATCCGCGACTTGTTCATTCATTACAGTTTACTCTATCACCACAAGAACTCATCCATCACCATTCAATCCAACCTATACCGCAATACCACACATTGACAGGGACGCTACTAAAATACGCATGACATAAAAATTTGGTAATATACATTTTTTTATAAATATATATATAAATCTATAGCATGACATGAGGTGGGGGTGAAACCAATAAAAAAAAAATAAAACACTACCAAAGCTTCAAAAAATATCACCAATGATTTTTACACTCATATTAAATATATCAACATAAAATTATGTTAGTAGTTGAAAAGAGGGCAAATTTATATCTCCCATTTTGTATATGCCGTACCCCCCCCCCTCCTCTCTGTCTGTCTGTCTCTCTCTATCTCTCTCTCTCTCTCTCTCTATCTATCTCTCTCTATTTATCTATCTATCTCTCTCTCTCTCTCTGACAAAAATGACGGCATCTGGGACGTGGTCGTATCAAGCGACCGAATACTGCACGCTGAACAAAATCTTCCTTTGAAAAAGTCGGAGAATAAAAAATCCGAAATATGTTTCTTCTTTCTTTTTCTTGAGCAGAACAAGAGGAAGAACAAAAACGTTAAGATTTGAATATTTCAAAATACAAATTGTATACAAGCGACATTTTTCTGTCCCAACTGGGAATACTTTGCCCCCTCCTTCGTGAATTAATTTCTCGTCTGTTAATGAACAAAATTGTCACTGGGTAGGGCGACAATTATGGCATTTTGTCTAATTAGTCTACTTACCGGCTTTCCAGTTCGTCCATTGGGCATTGTCACCCGTTGACGTTCGCCATTTGTTATCTTCAAAGGTTATGCCCAACCACACACCACCCTCCGTTGATCTAGGACCGGAGAAACAATATCAAAATTTATTATTACTGAAACGAAAACAATCATGATGATGATGATGATGATGATAATAATGATGATGATGATGATGATGACGCTGATGGTGAAGATGTCGACACTAGCAAAAAACTCCTCTTTCATAATCTATTCTATAATATGAAAATACAATGTGATTCTCTATATTTATCTGTAATCTAATTTCGTCTCCTTGACAATACGATACAGGTTGCCTTACTCATCGCTCATAAGCGAACACGCCTGACGTTGCATAACAACGGGATATCTCATTAGTAAGTAACTCAGCGTCTCAGTGGCCTTATGGATGACGACTTCTTTTCCACCCTACAACCACTTTCCCCACAGACGAAAATTCACAAGCCTCTCGCTGCATTGTAGCTATTTCTATCGAAAGTGTTATAACAAAGTGTTTTCACCCTTTCCAACTTTCTCACGAACCAGTGGTCTGTGGAACCGACCTCTCAAAAGGATGCTTCCCAGATCACTTAACATTTTCAAGTCTTAGGTCAACAGTTATCTTCCGCATATAATCGCTGTGTCTTACCTACCTTGAGTGGCTCTTGGGCCTTGTAGAAGGGAAGGATCATTTAAAAAAATTACTTTCTTTCATGTTAGCTTTTGTTATCCTCTTTAAACGTGATTTAAATACACCAACCTCATTCAGTAACTCTCTGAGAGGCACTTGGGTATTGTAATGAGTTATATATATATATATATATATATATATATATATATATATATGAAGAAAAAAATACAGAAAAAACAAACAAAAATCTTAATATGCAATTATGCTGTATTAATGTTAATATAAAGTCGACGTCGGACGTTTCGGTCTATTTAAGACCATCTTCATGGACATTTTCATTTAAACATAATTAACATTAGAACATATAAAAATTTAACACAAAAGAGGATGGACTGTCGGATTCTATATCCATATATTTGCTTACATATATATATATATATATATATATATATATATTATTTTATTATTATTATTATTAATAGAAATCTTATAAGTATAAGAAACTATACTCGCTCGGAAAGCCTTCGGTGTAGTGCTTTGCAAATAAACAAGGCAATACCAAAGGTAAAAAAAGGTATAAAAAAAGAACCAAGAACATGTACATTAACCGAAAATAATCGTCCAGCATGCGAGTTCAAGGCCCAAAGAAAAAAAGAAATATATATATATATATATGTAATAGCAAGGTTTAAGGGAGATAACAAAAAAAATTATTAAAAGCTTCGAAGGACTGGAAATGTGAATATCCATGACGACCGACATACTGTAGGGACACGGCGCATAATGAAAACAAAGAAGCTTAGCTTAGACTAAAGCTTCGACTAGATTTACAGAGAAGATTTATGTCTTTCAAGACAATACATTCGGATATCTTTAATCCGGCACATCTCATGGTCCGGAACCTCTTTTAATCCCCAGTCATTAGTTCAATAAGCGGTTACAAGGAATGCGCCATACAATGTTTACAAACCTCCCACAGCAGCCGGCAGCAGCAGAGTGTTTTTGCGATACGGTCTTGCATATTTATCAATTCAGGCTAGCATGTATATATAGGCCTTGCATTGCATGAAACAAAAAAAAAATTTGTTTGGGAGCATTATATCTGTCTTACGCCCTGTTTTAAGGCACAGTGGAATAACGGGTTGCGACACGGACTTAGGAATTGGAAAACTGAATTCGAATTTCTGTCAAGTTCATTACATTCGCTTCTGTGCCAATATCCTCGGGAACGGTATGAATCTATCACTCCTTCCGTCAACTATGGGCAAATTAACAGTCAGGGTTACATTTTACCGTTGGTAGCAACCGGTCTAGAATGAAATACTGAATTCAAAACCTACAGCGATGGGTAAATAGTAAGACAGTCTGAGCTCTGTAGCCATGGTTGGCAACCAGAATAGGAGAAGAACAACTCCGAATTCGAATCCGGAGTCGGTGTCCCTAAGACAGTCCGATGATTGAGATACGTTGAGATACAGTCTCGACGTCTGTCGAACTCTCCGCTTTGCCAGAGAGGAACCCGGACGAAGCTTTGCCGAAGGGCAAGGTTTCGTTCGGGGAATTAGACAGGCCCTGAACCCGTCTAGGCGGGTTCAAAGGGGATATTTTTTGCCCGAGCCTACGGGCTCGGAGAAACCCACTTTAAACTCGGCCTTGTGCTACATATATTCCTAGTGGGTGGGATATTAAATACTAAGACAGTCCGATGTCATTTTTCGTTTTGGCAACTCCTGCGATGATTCCGGTGCCAAGTTGTATAGGCGTCTGCGTTTCCCTTGGACAAGGTTGTTAGCGTCGAGAGGGGCGACGCGCTCCAGGGGGCAACTGCCGGACACTCATAAAAAAAAACCTACCTAGTCCTGTGCTTTTTGGGGCGCAGATCCAAGGTCACACAAGACAAACGGATACCAATAACGACCTGTTTTAAACTTCTACCTATGATAACACAGCAAGATATAGAATGAGCTGTCAAGTTTATACAGCTTTTTTTTAGGGTTAATTTCTGTCATCCGGTATATTTTGTCATCCAGTAGCTGTCTGGTTCCAAAGATATCGGATTAAAGATGGCTAAGTCTATTAGTAATTTTCTTTGTTGCTTGTACCAAAATATAATAATCTAACATCAGTATGATACAGTGAAATCAACCCTAAAATACGTAAATGCATATTTTTCAGTATTTATGTTTGAGGAAATTGCCCAACTTGTAATTAAGCCAAATTAATTCTTTTTATGGCAATTGTAGATATTATCCAATGAAAAACCAGACAGTTCGAGAACATTTAGAAATGGTTGCTGCTTTTGACTGATAAATTTACTAAATTACATGAAATTAACATTAATAACATTTGGGTTCCCAAAAGCACGAGTCACATTGCTATGGAACCACACGTACTGTGACTAGAGCCTAGATATCCTGACGAAACCCATCCCTCTTCATCTTTTTTATTTCTTTTTCTTAGTAAGTTTTGTCTTTTTACTCTCCTAATCCCTGTTCGGCGAACCATTTGCACAAAGTTCTTTAGGTAGATTATTCGCCGCTTTCCCCTGTCCCTCTTGCCTTCGATATGTCTTGTGAGTATCAAATTTTCTAAACCATCTTTCCTCATTATGTTCCCTAGAAATGTTTCTTATGTTAAACGTAAGTGTACTTTTTGTTTCAACTTTCTCATTCTCAAAATCTTCCTGATGTGAAATGTAAGTGAACTTTTTATTTCCACTTTCCTGAAAACGTCCTCGTTATAGCTACTTAGTCGATGGTATTCTCAGCATCCTTCTGTAGAACCACATTTCTGTTGTCTCAAGTCTTTTATTCATCTGTGAGAAGATTGTTCAATATTTTATGTGATTCAGGAGAGTTGGTATTTAAACACACTTTTCTTTGTTTCTAACAAGATTTTTTCATTTCTTAATAGTTTTCTTAGCTTTTGGAAAGCATCTTTCGCTAATTCCAATGTGTCTTCGGATTTCAGTGCTACGATTTCTGTTTTCGGTTTAGTATCTCCAATTTGTAATTTACATGTTGAGCCGTTCATTTTGCTAACAACCATTCATTCTGTCTTGTAATTGTTAATTCCTTTTGGAATGCATCTTTCGCCATCCAAATCCGTCCTCGAATTTCGTTGTCGCAGTTTCCGGTCTCTGTTAAACACTTTCAGGATATTTAAATTCTTGTACTTGCTTGCTTATCATGCTTTTGGCATCGCCAAGATGGTTACTCATTGCATTACCCCACCTTTCATAACTTCAATGTCTCATGTAAATATTAAATTCTCTAAAACTGTCTCTTCCAAGCATTCAGCTATCTCTTAGCTGTCACCAGGATTAGTTTTATTTTATTCGTACAAAAGCTGGGCAATACTTGAAGATACACGGCACATAGAAGTGAAGGGCCTTCTTCTTTATGTGCAGAGTCCCTTGAGGACGTAGGCGAACATAGCTCTCCACAATTTCCTGTCTTTTGTAGGAGTTTGGAGTTTCGGCCGTTGTACGCTCCAGCCTTCATCAGGTGGTTGGAATGTCGAACTGAACCCTTCGCTCACTGGGTTAGACTGTTCTAGTTCCACAATTTCTGTTTTCGGTTTAGTATCTCCAATTTACATGTTGAGCCGTTCATTTTGCTAACAACCATTCATTCTGTCTTCCTGCAATTGTTAATTCTTTTTGAAATGCATCTTTCGCCATCCAAATCCGTCCTCGAATTTCGTTGTCTCGGTTTCCGGTCTCTGTTAAACACTTCCAAGATATTTAAATTCTTGTACTTGCTTGTACGTGCCATGTTTGATGGATGTCAGTTATCTCCTGTTAATTTCCCTCTGAAAGTTCTCCACTGCGTTAACTGGGTATTGAACTCACACTGTTTGAGTCTTGCCACTGGATCTAACCAACGCCTTTATCAACTGTGCCATATGTCCTTGTGTATAGATTTCTGGGTATTATTATTATTATTATAAACCTAATGGCTGTATGTCAGTTGTCATTTATTTCCTGTTTCTCTTCTTCATGTTTGAGGAAATGTTCAGCATTCATTGCCTTATAGGAGAAAACATGGCCCGTAACAGTTCAGTACATTTTTCTTTGTTTGTAACGAAGTTTTTCAGTTTCTTAATACTCTGCTTAGCTTTTGGAAGGCGTCTTTGGCTACTCCCAATGCGCTTTCAGATTTCAATGTCGAACTTTTAAAACGCCTCCCAGATATCTAAATTTTTGTACATATTTGATTATGATATCTCTTATTTTCTATTCACACTTTGGGCTCACCCTTCTGCTAACAAACATGCATTCTATCTCCCTGCAGTTGATGTTTAATCCTTTCTTCATTGATTTCCTTCACTACCTTCTGTAGGAGCTTTTGTAGTTTCTTTCCGTGTCTGCTATCAACACCGTGTCATCTGCATATCTCATGTTGTTAAGATGGTGGCTGCCAATAATGACTCCTGGTAGGTCTTCTACTTTTCTCAGAATTGCCTCACTGTATGGATCCGCGCCCCAAAAAGCGCAGCACTAGGTAGGTTTCACTGTATAGAACGAATAAGTTAGATGAGAAGAAACATCCTTGTATTAAACCCATTTCTCTTTTTGTATATCTCTCTATATTTCTGAGATGAGGTATTATGTACAATATTTACATTATTCGGACTATTGTCCTCATCTGTGTCACCATATTTATTACAACGTTTCGGCCGTTGTACGCTCCGGCCTTCATCAGGTGGTTGGAATGTCGAACTGAATGTAGACTCTTACGGTTCCACGTGCCATGTTTAATGGATGTCAGTTGTTATTTATCTCCTGTTAATTCCCCTCTCCAGGTTCTCCACTGCCTTAAACGGGTATTGAACTCACACTCTTTGGGTCCTGTCACTGGATCTAATTAACGCCTTTACCCACTGTGCCAGGTGTCTGGGTATTATAAACCTAAATTCTCCAGCAACCATTTTTTTTTTACCAATGCTTATATTGCAATTTTTGTTGTTAGCATTTCATTTTTTTTTTACCAGAGCTCATGTTGCAATTTTTGTTGTTATTATCGATTTTTTCTGGCACTCCTTATTACTGGTTCCCATATTGTATTCATTTCTATGCTTGGTCGGCTCATGAGATTTTTGTGCTGATTCTTAAGTTTACGAATTTTCCAGTGGTGTTCTTTGTCTATGATTTCAACCTGATCCCACAGAGGGCGATGATCTCCCTTTTTTTCTCCATATGTGGTCACCCACGACTGATTTTTTCACTTCCCCTCGTGTTACAGCTTTCTGGTATTCTTGAAGCCTTGCATATCTGTCGAGTTTATGCAGGAGGTATGCTGCCAGTCTAGGTTCTTGATTATTAAACGGGAAATGAGCCGGTAAAATGCCAATATTTTGAAGTAGAAGGACTTCTCAAATTTGAGCAAATGGACAGGCAGACATGTAAGGGAATTGCCAAGATAAGTATTAAGGATTTAAGTTTCGATGGTAACATTCTTAGAAATTGAACTAACTTTCGGGAAGTGACTAATAGTCGGACAAAAATATTTTGACGGAATTCTCAGATAACATTATGAACTTTTATTCATTTATTCATTTATTTTTTTTAGTCTTTTATTTTTAGTCTTTTTTCCATGTCAACAGACAAGAATGTCAGATTAGCTGGAAAGACAGATTTGGTAAGGGTGTGTATTGATACTGTTTTCGATAAAAGGGGACGTGGTTTTTTATACTAAATGGAAATACCAGAAAAAGGGTACAGATTCAGATAGATTAAATATAGGGTTACTTAGGAATAAAACTTTCGCGACAATCCTAATTTAGTTCATTTCAAGGTGACTTCCTACAAAATGATTTTTTACATCGCCATGTTTGTCTTCGTTATAATATTTAAAAAAAATAAAAATGTTTTTATTTATTCCACAATTTAATATTTAAAATGTGACTTAATAGATATCATTTGGGATTACCCAGTAATGATCGTATTCAGTAACCAAAAAGAGCTCGTCAATTATATATATATATATATATATATATATATATATATATATATATATATATATAATTTTAAGACATTTTATGTTTATACATTCTTTTTATAGATACAAATATTTAAGTAAATGCTCTGTTTATAATAAACAGTTTTGAACAACATTTACCGGCCTTAATGTCGAGAAATTTTCAAAGAAAATATTCGTCCTCCGACAGGATTCAAACCTGTATCCTATACGGAATCGTCATTTAGCGTGAGAGATTCATGGAAGATTGAAGTTTAAATACAGTAAATTCGACTTTGTGAACCGAACGCGCCTCTGTGGCCAAATCGGTAAAGGCACGACGTGGAGTTGCTTCCCTCTGTCTTTACAAATATTTTCTTGGCAACTGCTCTGACGAACTTTTTCCCTTGCTGCATCGAATACATGAATTTAAGCGAGCTACTAGATTGGCATTTAGGTTTTTTTTTTACTGTTGAAATAGTTAAATGCAACCACCACTTCTGATCCAACAGTTTCTTTTTTTTTGGAACTTCCCACCTGTGGAACTACTTTCTTTTTACTTGCTTCCATGATAATTATAATCTTCTAAAATGTAACATCAGTCGCTTTCTTCTGTCGTCATGAATACCGTTCATCTATTGTTCTTTCCTCAATCCTCATGATTTTCAATCTTCTCTTTCACTTTGACTCTCTGTACGCCCCCCCTGCGCACTAATTACGTTTAATTGATTTATTTTTTTATTTAGTTTTTCCAACATTCTTACATTTTCCCGTTTCGTGGAATTAAGTGGGTACACAGATTGTCCTTATTGTCCATGATCCCAAGTGTTTTCGGCCAATTCTTTAGCCATTGTCAAGGGGGTTTGTTTTTATGTGTTGTTAATTTCTTTTTATGTCTGACTGTTTTAGGGTTATTTTTCGGCTGATTTGAATACTATTAGGTTGGTGCAAAAATATTGACGTAATAATGTCGTTTTTTGACGTATTTTTTAAGGTCAAAAAACGACATTATTACGTCATTATTTTTGCACCAACCTAATACTAAGCGAGTGGGCGTCTTTCTATTTAAAAAAAAAAAAAAAAACTCAACACACCCAATTGCTGCCACATATCGTCCGGCGCTCTTGCTATATATTTAGAATCCAAAGAAGAATCAGCAATATTATTGGTCCTGATCTGGCGTTTCGGCTTCAGACTCTGTCCCACCGACATAAATCTGCCTCCCTGTGTTATTTTCTATAAATACTTTCATGGTAATTGTTCGGATGAGCTCTTTGCTATCATACATAGACTTTATGAATTGCATGACTAGACTAGCGAAGATTTCTCATCATTTTACGGCTGAAATACCTTGATCTAACTGTAAGTTCTATGCTAATAATTTATTTTTCTCGCTTGTGAAACTCCCTTCGGGGTACATACTTTTCAATCAACTTTCATCTCCAAAAATTTAAATGCAGTTATTTCAATCGCTATCTACTGTCTTCCTGATTACTCTTCTATCCTTACTAATGACTCTGTTTTCTAATTCTTCCACATCCAGTAAATCCTTGTGTATTAGAGCCTTTACAGTCTTGCCTAGGGTGAACGCGATTTTTTAAAAAAAGTTATATTTGTTGACATTTCTGCAACCTGATAAATAAATGAAATAAAATTAACATGATTTACACTGTTTATATTTGGACTGTTGGCCTCGACTTTGTTGTTATCACTATTCGGCCGTTGTGCCCTCCAGCCTTCCCCAGGTGTATCCCGATCTGGGTAATCCACAGGGATTTCCGAACTTCGACCGAGTGTGGTGTGTACTTATATTCAGTGGAAACGGGTGAGCAATAACTTAGAGGCACTACATCAAAATACGACCGAGACGATATCCCTAGACATGAGCAGTGTAACAATCTACTGTAGATTAGATAAAGGGCTCAGTTCAGAATTCCATGTAGGTTACCCAGATCGATATACATCTGACGATGTTCGGAGGACACAACAGTCGAAACGTCGTGACAACAACAAATATGAGAACAAATGTCCGAATATAAATAGCTTCACATCTTAATGTGGGACAAAGATTTCCAGCATTCAATGCCGTATAGCGAAAAATGCCTTCCAAAAGCTAAGCAAAGTATAAGAAACAGAAAAGTTTCGTTAGAGAAAAAAAAGATTTCTGGCCTCTTACACAATATCAGTGCTCTCATATGGCTGTGAATGCTGGGCAATCACCTCACAAATGAAAAGAGACTGGGAGCAACATAAATGTTGTTCTACAGAAGGATGCCAAAGATACCGTGGAACGAAATGTGAGAAAGGACGACGTTTTAGAGAAATTAGAAACGTAAAAGAGACTTATACTGAACACCGGGAAGAGACAGTTAAAATTTCTAAGGTAAGATAATGAGGAAAGATGGCTTGGAAAATCTAATACTTACAGAATAGATTGAAAGCAAGCAAAACGGGGTAAGACAGAGCATGACTACCTAGCTAACTTGTATAACTTGATGGCGGAACAAATTTTAGGAGAGATGACATGAAAATTAATTTATTAAGAGCTACAAAGGACAGGGAAGTGTAGAGAGCCATGATTGTTAACGTCCTGAAAGGACACTGGACAGAGAAGAAAAAGAATGGGTTCGAACCTCGCTTGGTTCTTCATAATATTGACTGCATTCACTGGCATATCGTTGATTAGAGATTGCATAGATCTTTCGTCACTACAAATCTACCATTCATTCTTGCATTGAATACTTTTACCATGTATGGTCTAGTGCCCCCACTGTTCAATACAAGGTTCTCAACAAAATCCAGAGACAGATATGCAATATGATAGGTCCTGACCTGGCATTTCGATTCCAGTTACTTTCTCAGCAACGTAATGTAGCTTCCCTCTGTCTTTTCTACAATTATGTTCATGACAATTGCTCTGACCAGCTATTTTCACTAGTACCCCAGCTGCATGAATTTAAGCGTGCTACTAGATTGGCATCTAGGTCCCTCTCTTTTACCGTCGGAACAGTTAAATGTAACCGTCATTTTTACTCCAACAGCTTCTTCTCTCGCACTTCCTGACAGTGGAACTCCCTTCCTCTTAATTTCTTTCCTGATAACTATAATCTTCCAAAATTTAAATGTGATGTCAATCGACACCTTCCGATGCCTTGATCTTGATCCCCGTCCTTCTCTTTATCATTTCCTCAAACACTCCTCTTTACTCTTACTTTCACTCTCTGTTACCCCTTGTGTAATAGGGGCACTCCCGCCTTGCTTGGAGTGAAATGCTTAAAAAAAATAAATAATAAATAAATTTTTTTAGTGGAACACACCTATTCTATAGTTAATAGACTCTCCCACCTACAACAAGTAAGAGTAGTAAAAGTCGCTCAGGGGGTCAGGCAGTCAGTCGACTGACTGATCGGTTGAATTCTGTGCCTTCGGGCGGGGAGGTGCCCGAAAGAGGCTACGCCGAAGGGCGGATTCTCTTTCGGGGAGGTAAACCGACCGTGAACCCGTTTATACGGGTTCAATGGGCATATTTTTGGCCGAGCCCACTGGCTCGGAGATCCCACGTTAAAGCGGTCTTGTGCCGTGGGGGGTGATTAAATATAGTCGGTCAGTCAGTCGATGCTGGACAGTTAGTCGAATACTAAAGTATCAGCGACCACAACTAGATTACTCTGCGTTATACCTATTATATCAAGTTCCTAACGTTTTGTACGTCGAACCTATTTTAGGAACGACTTAGTACAAATACAAGCCTCTACTGTGAAATCACTCCACAACAAAAATGTAGACTGGCTCTACAAAATCGCAAACAAAGCAATTTATGAAAAAAAATCATTTGAACACATCCAAGAAAAGCAAAAAAAGCTCATGTTACCAGAATAGCAAATAATAATGCAATCAAGATTTTAACTTTTCACACCACCAAAGATGAAAGATTAGAGAATTTTGAGAAGTTGAATTTCCTGAAAAGATTTCAAACTTTAACTTTTTGGTCATTGAATGCAAATGCTGCCTGTATGGAACCGGCTATTTTCGCCATTATCTCCAGCACATTTTACTTCGTTTATGAAGACACTTTTCAGTTAAATCTGTCTCTGAAAAGATTGCTTTAGTTCCTTAGTCGAATTCCCTTTTGTGTTGAACGTCTCTAATACGCCCATTAAACAATGTGCTGCCCCTGTTGCTCACAAATATCCATTCTGTCTTAGCCTGGACCAACAGATTTATCATATAATCAAATGTTTCAAGTCCTTCACGATATGAATCGGAAATGTTTGTTTAAGTCATTCTGCTAAATTCCTGCAAGCAAGATCGTTAACCTGATTTGCTGTCACCATCACCAAAGCTCTATATAAATGAGACCATTGCTAATTTTAGCCTCTTGACTTGATGAAATCTAGATCTCTTTAGAAAAGAACTTTAAGGAAATGTAAAAAATAAAAATAAAAAGATAAGACGTCGAATCAATGCCGAGAGGTTTATCCACACAAACATCTGACTCACTATCGCCGAAAACGACATTTAGTTGCTGTTTACGAAGTGTAGATTATTTTGGAGTACATGGTCAACAGTAATGTGTCTCCCTTGAGAATCAAACATTCTAACTAGTAGGAATGATAAACGATACGTGGCTTGATGACCATTACCTCATGCTGATTTACATTTGTTAAATATATTAATTGTTGTTGGGTTATTTAATTTCGAATATTTTATGTGGTACACAGTGAGGATAAAAACCACGACTCATTAGCAGTGGTTAGCCAGAATAGCCTCTCTAACTTTTACCCATCCAAGATTAAATATGTTAATAATAATATACAGTGTTGTTCGATAAAAGTGACTCACCTGATTTTTTTTTACTTAAAGATTTTTCGATAATTGTTTTTGGGGTCAAACTAATTTTTAATCTTGCTAATATA
This sequence comes from Acanthosepion pharaonis, assembly GCA_903632075.3. NCBI lineage: Eukaryota > Metazoa > Mollusca > Cephalopoda > Sepiida > Sepiidae > Acanthosepion > Acanthosepion pharaonis. The sequence continues at coordinate 311,918 of CAHIKZ030005144.1, forward strand.
AAGACCCCTTCCTGAAGACCTAGTAAAAAAGTTTACTCACCCTAATGTATTCTATTGATAACTAGTAATCAATAGAAACATAACCGAACAGCTTTAAATAAAGAATAATAGAGATATAATTTATTTATAATAGGTAATATAGTTCGAAATATTTAATAATCTATGGGTCCTCCTTTATTTTGAATAACCTTTTCAACCCTTTTTGGCATTGACTTGATTAGGTTCTGGCAAATCCAAGCATTGAATTCTATTCGGATATGAAATTCACAATCAAATCCTCTTTGTTGCTCAACTGCTTTCTCGAGAGCCTATACTTTATAATGCTTCATAAGTTTTCTTTGGGGTTGAGGTCAGGAGATTGGGGTGGCCATGTCATAACACTCACCTGCTTCTCATCAAATTATTCCTTCATCAATTTTGATTTATGACAGGGAGCATTATTCTGCATAAAAATGAGCTTGGTGGGATCGATTTGCACCCTTTCAACAGAAGGGAGCAGACAGGACATTAATATTGCCTCCCTAAATATTACTCCATCCCAGATTAAATTGGTAACTGACACAAGTTTAAATGTATTAGTTCTCCCTTGAGAATAGAACATTCTAACTCGCAGTAATGGTCAGCCAGATGTAGCTTGCTTAATATGTTGTAATTGACATCTTTGATAATGGCTTATGTAAGCCGAAAGCTTGGATTGTATTAAAAAAAATATGGATCAATATTGTGAATTTCTTTCTTCGTTCAACGATAATGTTATTAAACTTATCAGATGTTACGGAAAAAAATTACATAAAAATAAATAAACAACACTTGTCTATATTATTTAATGAAACGTGTATGAATGAAAATATGCTGCCTAAATACACACACACACACAATATATATATATATATATATATATATATATATATATATATATATATATATATATGAATAAAACAAGTTACAGGCGTATTTCGTTCCGAGAAGGATATTCTTCAGACAAAGAACCATTTTATAGATGATATCAGTCTTAGAAATGAACAGAGGAAGTAAGTTGAAATGTTTCAAGGAGACACACACAACCACACGCACAAACAAACACTACCCATGCACATATATATACACACACACATGCACACGCATACACATATAATATATATGACAGGTAAAAAATAAAATATATACAATAAGATAAAAATTATTGAATGTAACATACGCAAATTAATTACTATATTTATGAATTAAAATTTAATGATTTGAAGCATACTGAATGAAATATTCAAATTATATGAATTATTATCATTTTAGATATTCAAAATAAAATTCAGCATTGAAAATAATATAAATTGCAACAATATATATATATATATATATATATATATATATATATATATATATATATATATATATATATATATATATATATATAGTCGCCATTTATATTTTTTATTTTGCGCATTGGGTGTCAATCTCCGTACAGTGCAGAGGATTCGGAAGATGTTGGATGAGTCCAATGGTGATTACAAAGGTGTTTGGAGTGATTTACCAGAGTAAACGTTGCCCGGGGGTCTGTGAACTTAAACCGTTGGCAATCATTTACCTGCAGCAGTAAAATAGGCAGGTTGCCTTTAGCTAGGTTTACACTTCAGCTATAACATAATCGTCCATGTTTGCAGCGATATCGCGAGGGGTTCGCATGGGAGGTCGAATGGCAGCCTGTAGAGTACAGTGATGCGAGCAGGTCCTGCCTTCACAGAAGTGATGTTCCTTGGCATGTGAGCCGAGTGCGAAACCGTCAGTGTATAATCGCTCACAACACTCCGGCCCAGTACCAGGCACCGTCCCTACACCTAAACCGCAAGTGGTCTGCTGGGGGTGCGGCCGATGGCAATCCCAGCGGTCCTCTGGTGGCAGTCAGCGACGAGCCACCGATGGGCCTCTAGCGGTCCGCCAGTGGTGACATTGCCGAGACGAAAACGCCAGCGGTACGACAGCGGGCCACAAGCGGTAAACGCTTGTGGCATGCCACCCTGTGGCAGATTGGTGGCTTGCGTGTAGGATTGGTGTGAGGCGCTATACGTTATAACACTGACTCAGATTTTGCGTTCATTTACGAAATTGCTAACCTAATAAAGGGCTAAAAGCCACTCGAATAAAGATATTACTGAATGGAATTGTTTTATGAACGTAAGGATTGTAAATTATGTATATATGTATGATATATATATAACGGTTAACACTGAACCTGAAGAGGTTAAGATCTTAGTAGTCGGGGAAAGCATTCTTTCGATAATCTGTTCCCGACGGCAGCAGCGCTTGGATAAGGTAAAGCATCCCCGCACATACAGTACAAACAAATTTGGGCGGCAGTTTTGCTCAAACTAGCTACCAGATTTTAAACAAAGAACATACAAAAAGACATTCTGGGTGGAAGAATGGAAACAAACTGCCTGTATCCGGATACAAAATGAATAAGTGCACAAAAAAATAAAAACGAATGTAAGACAAAAACATGTCTTCTCTCCAAATCTATTCAATCTTTAGAGCAATCCTTAGAGTACTAGATACGCAGGTGACACTGTGCTGACGAGAGAAAGACAAGGAAAACTGCATGTACTTCTCGAGATGGTAGTAAAAGAAAGAGAGACGTAAGGACTAACCATCAATTGTAATGAGAAAGAATATTTAGTCGTTAGCAAGATGGCCAATCCAAGACATAGCATGTACAAAAACGTAGATAATTGTTAGAACAGACGATAGAAAATGTGACGGATTGGAATAGCGAAAGATGCCTTCCAAATGTTGAGCAAAGTATTAAGAAACAGGAAAATCACCCTGAACCCGTTTCTGCATTAAGCGTGGCCTCGTGCATACAATGTCTTTAAATCTGACGAAAATCCCTAGATTCTTACGTTAGAGAAAGCATGAACTGAAATTCCTCAACTCCATTCGGTGCCACCACAACACTGTCGAATTCTTTACACGATTTCTCGGCATTTGCGTAGTTGACCCGTTCGCTAAAGAAGCGATAGCAATGATCGTCGTGATAAGTCCAGTTCAAGGGACAAACTAAAATAAAAGCAATAAGAAAAACAAAAATTATTTTAGGTTCACACGATCCGTGGAAATTCCACGGCGAAGAATTGCGTTTTCAAAACAAAACAAAACCATCGTATCATATTTCTACTTCTTACTTAGTTCTTTAGTTAGTTCCTTAGTTAGTCCATTATTTAGTTAGTGAGTTATTTTCCTAGATAGTTTCTTAGTTAGTCCATTATTTAGTTAGTGAGTTATTTTCCTAGATAGTTTCTTAGTTAGTCCATTATTTAGTTAGTGAGTTATTTTCCTAGTTAGTTTCTTAGTTAAATAGTGTGTTAGTTAATGAGTTAGTGAGTTACTCCATTAGTTCGAAAGTTAGTTCCTTAGATAGTTAGACCTTAGTAAGTTAGTTCCATAGTTAGTGTGTTAGTTTCTTAGTCATTTTCTTCGTTAGTCCCCTTAGTTAGTCCCTTAGTTATTCCTGTAGACAGTTAGTTAGATCCTTATTTAGTTAATTAGTTAGCTCGTTCCTTGTTTAGCTAGTTCCTTAGTTAGTTAGTCACTTAGTTCCTTAGTTCTTTTATTCCTTAGTTAGTTCTTTAGTTCCTTAGTTAGATAGTGAATAAGTTAGTTCTTTAGTTACTCAGTCCCTTAGTTAATTAGTAAGTTAATTAGTCAGTAAGTTAATTCCTAAGTTAGTTTCTTAATTTGTCCCTTAGTTATTTATTTCGACACTTAATGAGTTAGATAGTTCCTTAGTTTGTTCTTTGGTTAATTAGTTCTTTAGTTAGTGATTTAGTCAATGCCTTAGTTATTTAGACCATTATTTAGTTAGTCAGATCCTTAGTTAGCTAGATCCTTATTTAGTGAGCTGGTTAGTCCTTTAGTTAGCGAGTTAGTGAGTTAGTCCATTAGTTAATTATTTAGATTCATAGTTAGTTAATTAGTTATTTGCTTAGTAATTTAAACACTTAGTGAACTAGTTAGTCACTTAGTAAGTTAGTTATTTCCTTAGTTAGTTACTTAGTTCCTTCGTTAGTTAATCCTTTAGTTAGTGATTCAGTGAGTTATTTACTTAATTAGCCAGTTAGTTCCTTAGTTAGATTCTGAGTTCCTTAGTTTTTTACTTAGTTCGTGAGTTAGTTCCTTAGTTAGTTAGTCAATTAGTTAGTTGGTTAGTTAGTTAGTTAGGGACTTAATTAGTTCCATAGCTCGTTCCAGAGTTAGTTTCTTACTTTAATTCCTCATCAAGTTCCTTCGTCAGTTTGTATGTGAATTAGTTCCTTAGTGAATTAATTAGGTTCTTAGTTTACTAAGTTAGTTAGTCCTTTTGTTAGTTAGTGAGTTAATTGGTCCGTTAGTTAGTTTCTTGGTTATTTTCTTATTTAGTGATCTAGTTAGTCCCTTAATTAGTTCCTTAGTTAATGAGTTCCTCAGTAAGTTAGTGAGTTAGTTTCTCAATTAGTTTGTGAGCTAGGGAGTTAGTTAATTCCTTAGTGATTTATTTAGTTCCTTAATTAGTGAGTTATTAATTTCTCAATTGATTCTTTAGCGTTTAGGTTACGTCCTGACATTACTTCATATAAACAATGGGCCATTCCTATTTGAATGTGAGGATTGACGGGAGAAAAGCTGTATCGAAGATATTAAATTTAGGGAACGAAAGAATAAAGAGAAGGTAGAGGGGTTGATAACACTCTTGAGTTCTTAACGTCTGCTTCAGTGAAATGGAAAACCTTGGCAATTTCATAAATTTTCATTTGGGAGTGCATAGATCGCAACACTACTTGCTACAGTTTATGAGTTGAGGAAAGGTCGTGTCTATAAGCTGCAGGTAGGAGATATCACACGATTGAAACATCTAAAAGGATATCAAATAAAATAATAGTAAAGTTAATAAGTCAGATATATATATACATATTCAACTCTTATTCAACTGCATTGTTTCTTTCCAGATTCGAGGGTTGGCTGAAACGTTTATATTCTCACTATGAAGAGGTTATGCTAGAGCTATGAAATGTTGCATGCATTAATTTCAACTCTTCTTATTCATAACTGCATTGTTTCTCCCCAGCTCTGAGGATGGGCTGAAATGTTCATAGGCTGACTATGAAGGAATGTTATTCCTGTGAAATGTTACATGCATTCATTTCAACGCTTATTAATAATAATAACTGCATTGTTTCTTCCCAGGTCTGAGGATGGGCTGAAATGTTCATAGGCTGACTATGAAGGGATGCTATTGCTGTGAAATGTTACATGCATTCATTTCAACGCTTATTATTAATAATAACTGCATTGTTTCTTCCCAGCTCTGAGGATGTGCTGAAATGTTTATAGGCTGACTATGAAGGGATGCTATTGCTGTGAAATGTTACATGCATTCATTTCAACGCTTATTATTAATAACTGCATTGTTTCTTCCCAGCTCTGAGGATGTGATGAAATGTTTATAGGCTGACTATGAAGGAATGCTATTGCTGTGAAATGTCACATGCATTCATTTCAATTCTTCTCATTAATAACTGCATCTTTTATTTCAAGGCCAGCTAAAATCATACTTTTCATCCTGTTCGTAAACAAATCCATCAACAGCTAATTAGACCTAATCAGCATTGCGATAATAGTTCCTAGCCAATTTTTTTTTCATGTTGGGGAACAGATGATTGTCAAATCAGGAGAATAAGGAAGATGATCCACTAGTTATAAGACACGTTTATGCACAGTAGTAATTGAAACCAACGATTTGTGTGCTGAAGCATTGTCCTACTAAAACAAGACACCTTTCGTCAGTTTCCCTGGGTGTTTCGTCTTGATAGTCTAGTTCTCTCCATTGATGGCGTTGCCCTTTTGAAAATAGTCAATACACACAATGCCTTTAGCATCACAAAGAACTGATCTTCTCTGTAGATGAAAAAACATTGCCTTCTTTGGAGCAGGGGATCAAGAGGGTTTCTACTGCATGGATTGTCTCTTTGTCTCTGGCTCAAAGTAATGAGCTCAACACTCATCCTGAGTTAGAAATTGTTCAAGTAAAGCAAATTAAATGAAATAAACAATGCAGTTATTAAGAAGAGTTGAAATTAATGCATCCAACATTTCACAGATGTACTTCTTCATAGTTAGTCTATGAAAGATTTAGCCCATCCTTGGACCTAAAAAGAATCAATGCAATTATTTATAAGAATCTTTGTTGCTTGTCTTGTAATGAAGAAATACGGCTGTAATGGTAATCAACACGTCAAAATGAATGAACTTCCGCCAGCTTGCAATTTTCCGTTAGTGGATTAGAGGAATTAATCAAACAGCTTAGTATAAATCATATGGAACTCTCCTTTAATTCTGTACATTCCCACAGAATGTTTCATGCATATTAAGGGTCGAAAGGTTAGCAGATTCTGAATATTTTTTTCAGAATGTACACCTTATGGTGTTTGTCGAAATTACAGACGTTCGTAATAAAAATGTTCTGCCAGCTCCGTTGATGTCACATTGTTATGTTTAACATAGCTGTATCGTTTGAACCTTTTATTTAATTTTTCCGTTGTACAGCCCACATAAATCAAGTCATGTTCGGTAGATTGGGCGGCGTATATTAAATGGGAATCAATACTATTACCAACTTCTGTAGAAATTGTGATGTTTCTCTTTGAATTAATGATAGAACAAATTTGACAGATGTTGTTTTCTCCTTCTATGAGTGTTTTGGGTGTGAACGCTTGCATTTGTTGAAATTTGTCTGATGTTTTTATTTCTTTTGAAAGAAGCTGTAGGAGACTTGGGAAAAATCTCATTAAAATGCGGTTATTTTTGTGCAAAGCATTTATCGGTATTGCTTAGTGTTTTCGAAATTCCAGCAAATATTTCGGTGCCTTTTCTATAAATAAATTCATGGTAATTGTTCTGATGAACCTTTGTCTTAAGTATCTAGATTTTATAAATAAAAGCGCTGTACTAGATTAGTGCAAAACTCTCATCATTTTACAGTTGAAAAGGGCTAGATGTAACCTTAAATTCTATGCTAACGGTTTTTTTAACTCGGGCTGTTCGCTTGAAGGACTCTCTTCCAGTTTTTTTTGTTTTCCAGTCAAATATGATCTTCAAAAATGTAAAAGCAGTGTCATTAGTCATCTTTTTGTCTTCTTAATTACTGTTCTTTTATTGTTCGCTCTCTCTTTAACAATTTTTCTTGTTTTATTTTTTCTCATATTTTATCACATTCAGTAACGTCTTAGTGGCTTTATTGCCTAAATTGGGGTGAAATGATTAATAACGATCATTCGATACTAAAATGTAGGGAATGTTTCACGAACTCGTTCACTCACCTGATTTTAGTTTAAATTGAACACTCTAGATTCGTTATTTACCCAATTCAACGGGCATATTTATTTTTAAAAAAGTATATATATATATATATATATATATATATATATATATAAAGATCAACCACAAATATTCCATGGTTATAATTTATTACATTGGAATCGTAATCACGATCCAATTAATTCCTCAGACCTACAAATTCAAAAAGCTCTACCTGGATTCTATCCTCTTAAAATATATATATATATATATATATATATATATATATATATATATATATATATATATACACGCATAAGTATTGGATACATGTTATTTTCTGCTATAACTCTAGTTTATATTCGCCATTTTTCATTATATTTGGTAAGTAATATCTCGTAAAGTTGTTTTAGTTGTATATGGAAGGAAAATTAAAAACTCATGGTTGAATCCATTTTTTTTTTTATCAAAGTTCAAAATTACCCTATGCAAAAGTATTGGATACATGACACTTTTTTCAAATTTCCAATCGAAACTTTGTATTTTAAAAGACTTTAAATATTCAAATTTTCGATAGTATTGGAATGTTATCTCTGACCAAACAGAGAAGCACACAATTGTTTACAAGATAGTGCTACTAATCATCTGACTCTTTGATGTGCATTCTGCAATTCAAGAATTAAAAATGGCAAAAACTAAAGAATTATCCAGAGATATGCGAGATAGAATCATTAAACGTCACAAAGGAGGACAAGGTTAC
>CAHIKZ030005144.1:325000-377500 GCA_903632075.3 Acanthosepion pharaonis
CTCGTCCTGCTGCCATAAAATAGCCACAGTCAGGCAGAGAAGATGAGTCATACATGAGTCGTACCGGAGTCGTCTGTGATTGTCGGTAGTCGGATAGAGTGAAGTAACCTCTTGTAGAAGTCAGTTACAAGCACGTAGACTCTAAGGAAGTCCTACTTCGAGACTGTATACATCTATCTGTATTTGCTACTAACCGTGTTGCTGGATTTTACTAACAGCATTACCTTTTGTATTTTGCGTAAATACATTTAATTTCTCAGCTTAAATACTTGCGTTTGTCATTTATTGGATACCTATTTTTCACGCGGGATCCACAACACTATCTACCTATCTATCTATCTATCTATCTATCTATCTATCTATCAGCCTTTTCATATCAAACGCATCTATCATTAGAGCCACCAGTGATCTGTAATTTTAATGGCGGCTATCCTAATAGCAACATCTTTATTTTCTTTTCTATGGCGTCTCCTTTTATTGCTGCCACCGTTTTAAAACAATTTCTTAAAATGGGGATCTTGGTCATGAGCAGAATAATGCTGCTACAATGGGTGTTGATGATAAAACAAGTTTTATAATGTCAAAGGTTATCAATAAAATATGAGATTGTTCTGATAAAAGGTTTCCAGCATTAACGTTGTTATTTGACGTATACATTTTAAATCTAAAACTGGCTTGTTTGGAGTTAATACGAATATATGTTTTAGTGATACTTGTCAGTTATGTGTGATAGTATGTTAACACTAAATAAAGTAGTAAAGCTATAGGGAATAGCTTCGAAAATACATCGTTCATTTACAGCTGTAACCTAAACCAGACTACTTCATTTTACTGGTCCACTCATAACAATAAACAAAAAAACAGAGCAGGATTTTGATGGCAATCGTTTTTCACAGTTTAGCATTTATCATATCTTCATCTACTCATGACATTTGACAGAATCGAAGACTACCGTTTTTTTTATCATTTTAGAAAGGGGTTAGTTTATAATATAAATACATTATCAAATCGATCGCTCATCCCCCCAAGAGTTATCTGTACTTTGATTTCATTTTAAAGAACGAGTTTGAAACCGGGCATACGTCAAAGATGTCTTTGTATTACTGCTGCTGTCTTTGTTTTTAATCAATCCATAATAATAATTCAAATTAGCAAGAATATGGAGGAGAAGAGTCAGCTTTCAAAGTACAGACTATACAAATGGCTGCTAGTCTCCATTTTCTTATATGGATGTGAAATATGGACACTGTTGGTAGCAACAGAGAGAAGGAACCAAGGGTTTGAGAAAAATGCATGAAAAAACTCTTTGGCATCTTCAATTGGGAACAAAAAAAAAAAACAATGCGTTTGTGCGGAAAGGGGTTGAAAGTTTTGAAGCCACAAGGAACCTCTTCTCGCCACTGTCAAACGGAGAAAGATTGAGTGGTTCGGACACATTTCAAGGCACGACAATCTGTGTAAGACTATCATGCAAGGTACACCGTTTTATGTGAACGTAGGAGAGGACGCCAACATAAAACTGGTAATTCCAAGCGGTAAACCATCTAGGCTCGACGTTGCTTAACTTCGGTGACCATAAAGAACTGGTGTTTCAATGTGATACGGCCTTACAGTGTTTAGGAATATGTTTAGTTAGCATAGTAAATGCGGGTTCAATTCCTCGGCCAGGTAGCACAAACTAAGATCCAGCGGGAAAAGGGTGAGCAATAAGTGATCGGTGTTAACAAAGAACAGGACGTAATATCCCTAAACATGGATAGCGAAAAAATCTAAAAGATTCAGTTCGAAAATCCGAATCGATAGAAGCTCGAAGAAGTCACCCATCTAGGCACTGACCACGATCGACGTTGCTTAATTTTGGTGATCGTACGAAAACTAGTGTTTCAACGTGACATGATCGTAAGCCAAGAAGAATATGAAGATTTAATTTGTAAATACATGGTCTGCTTTTGGGAGAGGATATCTATGTTCTTTGATTAAAACATAGTTATTTTATCATTTCACCCCAAGCAAGGCAATAAAGCTACTAAGAAGCAAGGGATTACTGGATGTTAGAGAATATGAGGAAACATACTATTCAGTAGGAGAAAAGAACAAGAATTAAAACGGCAGAAGATAATGATATTTATTTATTTGCATTTAAATTTAACAAAAGTTGACAAAGTTGGGGAGCAATAAGCCTGAAGAGGGCCCCCACAAGCTTGAAGTACGATAGAAGAAACTGTTTGTATAGAACTTACAGTTGCATCTAGGCATTTCAACTATAAAATGATGGGACCTTACCGCCAATCTAGCACTGCGCTTAAATTCATGACGTCTAGATATCATAGAGAAAAGTCCATTCGTACAGTTACCATGAAAGTATTTATAGAAAAGAAATAAATAAAGAGAAACCACATTACGACGTTAGAGAAGTGACTGAAGACGAGATGCCAGGTCAGAACCAATGATATTGCAAATTCTTCTTTGGATTTTTATCAAGAAACTCTGAATGTATACCAGGAGCACCAGACTAGACGTGACAGATATATTCAAAGCGAGGAAAAATGGTGGACTTAAAAATATGTCAGACAGATTGTGGCGAAAAAAAGTTGTCTACCTCAATAGAGTAAACCAAATTTACTAGCAGCGAATATAGCAGTTGATTCAATATAATAATTGCATTTCATGTCAACGAGAAGCGAAAAGGTGCAACAAGTCACTCTCTTGGAGGTTAAAATCTGCAATGCTGCTGGAAAATCCTTATATTAAGTAGTAGAGTGTAAAGGGTGTCAGCTTGCCCGATGACAAGCGGGCCCCTGATAGAATGTTTCAACTAAATAAAATGAGAATACAATAAATAAACACAGACAGTTGTTTAGTAAGAATGAATAAGGACTTTGTAAAGTCATCTGTCCACAATCGGTTCCTCAAGTCCAGTGTGGGAGGACATTTTCAAAGCTAAAAGACAAGGTTAAGAAATTCGCTGTCTGAGGAGAATTTGGAATCATACATGCTGCTAATCATTGAAAAGGAATTGTCAAATGAATTGGATGCAGAATCAATTATTTGCAGATTCGCCGAAGAAAAGCCTAAAAAAAGACTATTCGTAATTTCGAAAAAACAATCATTAAAATTATTCAACCCCAAATGTCGGTTGTTATATATATATATATATAGATAGATAGATAGATAGATAGATAGATAGATAGATAGATAGATAATATTAGTGATAAATATACACATACATATGCAATCATATATCTGAAATATGTAAATATATATACATACATACACATACACATATATTTGTATAAAAAATAAATCCAAGAGGATAGAATCCAGGTAGAACTCAATGTCCAGGACAGAGTAAGGATATAATAAAAAGGCTTAAACACTAATATTCCATGGTCATAATTTATTACATTGGAATCGTAAATACGATCGACTGACGAAATGGATCGTATTTACGATTGCAATGGAATAAATTATGACCATGGAATATTAGTGCTTTTTATTATATATATATATATATATATATATATATATATATATATATATATATATATATATATATATATAAATAAAGTGCAAACTCGGTTCTCGAACATCTCACATGTCGAACAAATCGGATTTCTAACAGAAAATTCGAGTTGAGAATGCCCCGGTTATCGAACAAAATTTCGGTTCACGAACAACATTACCGAACCGAGTTAACCCGAACAGAATATTTTTGAGTCGACCGTGTTGTATACATTCGTGTGTTGTGTTGTACTTTTTTCCAATTTTATTGTACTGTGACTTTTTTTCTCTACATTGATTCCTATTGGAAATATAGTTTCAATTTACGAACTTTTCGTATTATGAACGACCTTCAGGAACGCATTAAATTCGTGAACCGAGGAACCACTGTATATATATATATATATATATATATATAGATAGATAGATAGATAGATAGATAGATAGATAGATATAAAAGGCAGGATGTGTATAACGAATGCACGGCCGCAATTTTCGACGGATTTGCACCAAAATTTATATGCACACGCTCCAAGTTAGCGGGAAGGCCAACACCGACTTTGCATTTCCTAACTCCCATCGATAATGGAAATAATCAATTTTTTCATGTAGTTTGCGGCCATTTTCTACTGGCCAGAGTGAGAGCCTATAGCTGGCTTTCACGAATAGGCAGGAGGATTCTATTTGCCAGCGTGAGAGCCAACAGCTGACTGATACAAATGTTAACTAGCATGCAAAAAAAATCGATAGCTGCATTCGTCAGAAGTGGAAAAAATTTAAATCTGCATGGCACTTCACTCCAATTGGCTCATTCGCTTGCTTAAACTCAACGTTGATTCTGATTCCGCAGAACTGGGTTGGTTGTGAAAAAGTATTGTTGTTAACATTCTATTTTCATTCGGTTTTTCCAGTTACGAGTCCTTTTTTTAAAGCTGATCGTTTTGTGTTCATTTTGTTTAGTTCTTTTTTCGTAACAGGTTTAATGTTTAGTATAGAGCTTAGACAAAATTCGCAGTGTGAGATAGGCAAAAAGTAAGGCATGTAGCAACATCAGCACGGCAAAGGGCACTACTTTAAAGGCAAGGAAGGGCAAAAATATTTTAAGTCAAGTGATAGCGATTGCTGTATGAGTCGTACGATTTTTGAATCAAGCACAGGTAACGCCGGGCCATGCTGCTAGTATATATATAAACGTTATTTTAGTATTTACATGAAGTTGAACAGACATCCCTTTTTATTTCCAATAGTGAAATTTACGACTAGCGGCCAAGATTATTAAAAGTTTGAAATAAGAAAATGCATCTCTCAAGTCGATTCTTTGCGATAGGTATATTTTACTTACTTCCGCATATGCGTCCGCTGTTCCAATGTCCATTTGAGAGGCAGTGTGTCTTCTGTTGCCATTGGTTTCCGGGATGACAGTGTACCACTACTTCTTCCCCAACTTCATAAGTCTTTTTCTTCTGGTAAAGAATATCACCATTTATAGCTTTAGGTGCTTCACATTTAATTTTGTGCGAGTCGCTGTCTAGTTTAAAAAAAAGAAAAGAAGAAAGAATTAAAATATTAAAGCTTTAATACAAAAATTTATTATCGTCCTGAAGAACATTCAGGGAAAAGTGGGAGAAAACTTATAATTATTTTTAACCCAGATAAAAATCTAACTTTTTAAAAGTCACTTATCAACTCCCAACAGTCCCCTGAAAATTATAGGCCTGATGCCTTTCAGAAACACGTTATGTCATTTTAACCCTGTACACTCACCTATTGAATGAAAAGGTGACAGCTTCACCGCGTTAGGTGTTGCTTCTCATGTAAATTTTTACGAGGTTAAAGGATGAGTAATGGCGTCTTTGTCGTAAAACAAGGGGAAACTATTCTTTTTTTTTAATTTAGTTTAATGCATCAGCCATTTTCTTAACACAGTGTTTCTCAACCATTTCTTTTACTTCAGGGTGCACTTCTAGAATAACTAAAACTCTGGGGTGCACTTTCAATTATAATAAGGAAAAGTTAGTCATGAAATCTGAAAATGTTAAATTTTGGTTAAGTCTTCCCAAAGAACACTAGCAGTACAGTTTTCATTTAAAGGGATTTATGTTTTAGTCATGCCGATATTGATGGATTCAAATCCTTCGAGGAAGTCAAAAGGGAACAGATTATCCACTTCTTCTTAAAGATTAAAGAATTTAGTATCCCGTTTAAAATATCTAATCACAAAGATACGACTTAGACATAGAAGCTATGTTTGGTGTCTGCAGCTTTTAAAAAAAATAAAATAAAAAATCTTTTAAATATAAAAATTATTCATAAATTATTACTCTTCTGTTAAATAGAGTCGCACATGACTGCCTTTTAGACCTCATTAGAGTTTCCAGACACACCAGTTGAGAAATTCTGATCTAGACTAGAAAAAGACAGCTCTGAATTCAAAACTATGGAAAAAGCAATGGGAAATATCTCCATTATCTTTCCAAAGAATTTATGGCAATTTACACAAATTAGATAAAATTAAACTGTAGGGCTTTGTTCGCCTAAGTCCTGGTTTCCTAGTAGGAAGATTATTTGCACAGCAATGGGAATAGATAGAATGAATCATTTAAAAGAAATATTTGTATCAAAGTATGCTGAGAATATTATAGACTAAACATATGTGCAACAACAAGGAAATTAAAATAATAATATTTATAGTAAAAAGAACTACAAAGGATGTAATAAAAATATGTAACAAGAGTTATTTGAATTTGGATGCCACCAGTTTTTTTTTTTTTTTTCTTTTTTTTTTTACTTCAGGGTACACTTTAAATTTTAATAAGAAAAAAAATTGGTCATGAAATTTGAAAATATGAAATTTTGCTTCAGCATTCCCAAAGAGGATTAGCAGTATAGTTTTCATTTAAATGGATTTATGAAGAATCTAATTTTTTTTTTTTAGAGAAGCTGATTATGACCAATTTCAATCCCCTGAGGAAAGCAAAAGGGAAAGGATTATCCACTCCTTCTTGAAGATTAAGGAATTTAGCATTCTGATTAAAATATGAAATAAAAAACTTAACTTAGACATAGAAACCATGTAGCTTTTTAAAAATGAAGATTTATTAAATATAAAATAATTTATAAATTACTCTTCTCTTAACTTGGAGTACACCTGGCTAGCTTTTGGGGGTGCATTTGTATGCACTGGTTGAGAAACTGGGGAGTGAGAAGCCATGGTTAAATGCCAAAATAAGTGACAGAACTGTCCAACAAACAGAATCGACAAAGTTTGCAATAAGCAAGAACTAGAAATAGAAAAGAATAGGGCAAAAACAAAAATATATATATATAAAGCAAGCAAACAATATATGAAAGGCAAATTAACAGTAATAAGGCAAAGTAACAGCAATGTGGTAAAAAGTTCACAAACTAAGAATTGGGGTTGACACACAAGAGCAAATTCAGATAAGTGAACTTAGCATTCTGACTTCAAGACAAAACAGATCTGGACTGAGTCAGATGAAACCGTGAAGCGGTCTATTTTATTGGTGAGAAAAAATCCCAGCATGCATTTGTGGGCTTCTGCCTATCAGCTGGGGAGAGGCAAATGTTTTGCAATCATTTCAGATTGGAATCAACAGGAATGCTGGTATAAATAATGACTAAATAACACAACTTATAGAGTAGACTACTGATGCGTTTTATTATGTAGAGGATTGAAAAGCAACATTTAGCCGGCCATTAAACTGAGAAGGAAATGAAAATATTAATATTTATGGTAAAAAGAACTAAAAAGGATGTCCTTTGGTGAATGTAATTTGTAGCAAAGACAGAATCAAGAAAGACAAAAAGAGTTATCTGAATTTGGATCGCATCGGTACAGACCAGTGTTTCTTTTTCTTTTTTATTTTGCTTCAGGGCGCGTTTTTTTTTAATCATTTCAGCCCAGGCAAAACAGGAATTCGAGTAGCAAGCAAGGGATTGCAGTGAGTTGAAGTGACAGAATATACTGGGTATAGGGGAGATTATCGAAAGGATAAAAATGAATGGGATTCAAGAAGAACAGATAAACGATTGACGCTGCATTTAGATTTTTTGGAGATTGCAGAACGGAAGGAAGTTCCATAGCCGGAAAGCGGAAGAAAATAGTCCAAATAGAAGAAGCGGATGCATTATCTATTTCGACAGTAAAAGGGTGGGACCTAGATGCCAATCTAGTAGCACGCTTCAATTCACGTAGTTCGGGTCACCAGAGAAAAGAGCTGAGAGGTGCGAAAAAAGAAGCTGTTGGATCAGAAGTGGCGGTTGCATTTAGCTATATCAACATTAAAAATTGTGGGACCTAAACGCCAATCTAGTAGTACGTATAAATTCATGTATTCGAGGCACCAGAGGAAAAAGCTCGTCAGAGCAGTTGCTATGAAAATATTTGTAAAGACAGAGAGAAGCCACGTTAGGTCGGTTAGAAAGTGACTGAAGTCGACTTGCCAAGTCAGGATCGATTACATCCTTCTTTGAATTTTGTCAAGAACCTCGTGATGAATAGCAGAAGCACAAGACCAGATATGGCAACAATATTGAATGCACAGACAAATGGTAGATTTGTAAATGTGCAAGATGGATTCTGAGGAGAAACAAAAACCTTCTGGCACGGCACAGTGACCCAACTTTCCTTGCAGTAGATGCAGCTATTGATTTGGTGTAGTCGTTCCACTTCGAGTCACTTGAAAAAGTGAGGCCAAGAAGGCGCAGTATATTTCTCTACAGGAATCTAGCATCAGCCATGCTGATGAAGGGCAGGAAAATTTCTTTCTAGAATAACCCCGAGAAACTTGAGAAAATCTGGGTAAACAGGTGGATGGTTCTAATCATAAAATCAAATAATATTTGTATGGATTGAAAGAAGAACGAGCGAAAAAGAAATGGTGTTCATAGCGTTATGCCCAACCGGAGTTGGATTCAGAGTTTTCTTTCTTCTAAATTGGTTGCCAAGCAAAGCTAGAGAGAACAACCTGCTGTGCTGTTAGCCCTTTTTTTATAAAAATATTTACACGAAACAAACTCAGCTGAGATTTGAACTCGACACGATAATCCGACTTTCACCGCCGATAACCGTTAAGCAACATGCACGCCCTTTTCAGAAACATATCAAAATGTTATTGGATCTGAAAAATAACAAGAACAAAACTGAAATAAAGGCCAGTGAAGCCCTTTGCAATCTCTACTTTACGACATGGCAACGAATGCTGCGTAATTTGTTCACAAACGATGTAAAGACATGACGCTGCATTTAAATTTTATTGATGAGAAAAAAATGAAGATTTATTAAATATAAAATAATTAATAAATTACTCTTCTGTTAACTTGGAGTACACCTGGTTAGCTTTTGTGGGTGCATCAAACAGAATTGACAAAGTTTGCAATAAGCAAGAACTAGAAATTGAAAATAACAGGGCAAAACCAAAAATATATATATATAAAAAGCAAGCAAATAATATATGAAAGGCAAATTAACAGTAATAAGGCAAAGTAAAAGTAATATGGTAAAAAGTTCACAAACTAAAAATTGGGGTTGACACACAAGAGCAAATTCAGATAAGGGAACTTAGCATTCTGACTTCAAGACAAAACAGATCTGGACTGAGTCAGATGAAACCGTGAATTGGTGAGAAAAAATCCCAGCATGCATTTGTGGGCTTCTGCCTATCAGCTGGGGACAGGCAAATATTTTGCAATCATTTCAGATTGGAATCAATGGAAATGCTGGCATAGATAATGACTAAATAACACAACTTATAGAGTAGATTACTTAGGCGTTTTTTTACGTAAAGGATTGAAAAGCAACATATAGCGGGCCATTAAACTGACAAGGAAATGAAAATATTAATATTTATAGTAAGAAGAACTAAAAAAGATTTAATGCTTTATAACAAAGAGACTCCTTCATTTGGTGGATGTACTTGAAAGGATTAATATTACAAAGCTGTTGAGCACTCTTTTCTTTGTTTCTAACAAAATTTTCCGATATCTTAATGCTTTGCTTACTTTCTGAAAGGCATTATGAGATTGTTCAGAATGCTCTATAGAACAATTGATACTACCTAGTAGTCGAGCGCTCTTTGATTTGTTTCTAACAATATTAGATCTCATCTCTCCTCTGATCCAACTCTAACAATTCAAAGGGGAGGGAAACTCTCAGTCATGTATCGAAAGATACGTGATCGCTTAAGCGTATATCACGCATGGCACATAACTGACTGATTTCTTATGTATGCTGTGTTTCTTTCAAACCTAGGTGTAGATGGCCCTCCACATTTTCCTATCTCATATAGCTCTTAGTAACGAGAAGTGCGAGAAAAGAAGCTGTTAGTATAGAAATTACGGTTAATCCTGGCTAATTTAACAGTAAAGTAATGAAAACTTAACGCTAATCTCGTACTGCGCATAAATCCATAAAGACTGGAGAGCCTTGGCGAAGATATCATCCGAAGAGTTAGCATGAAAGTATTTATAGAAAAGGCAGAGAGAAGCTATATGACGGCAGTAGTAAAGGGAGTGAAGCCGAGACACCAGGTCAAGACCAACAATATTGCAGATTCTTCTTTGAATTTTATCAAGAATCCCTAAATATCCAGCAGGAACAGCGGACCATGTATGGCAGCAATATTCAAGGCATGTGCGAATGGTAGACTTATAAATATGAAAGATAGATTCAAGGGTTGAAAACTGTCTCGCACAAAAACAGTGATCCAATTTTCTTCGTAGCAGACCTAGCAATGGATTCAATATAGTCTTTCCACTTCAGATCAGTCGAGAAAGTTAACCCTAGAAGTCACAACGAATCATTCTCCTGGAGGTTAGTATCAGTCATACTGATGGAATGCAGGCATATATCTATCCAGTACTTGGTAGAGAGAAGTTTCATTTTGGAGGCGTGAAAAATACCAAGCCATTCCTTGACATTTTTTCTCTCCTACACATTCAGTAACTGTAAATTTAATTTCCTCATAATACGAGTATCTTGCAAGCTGAATCGAAACAGACGGCTTTCAAGTTTGAGTTATATTGTATATTTAGGCAGCAATCCTTCGTTTATGCATGTTTCATTAAAAACGACAGACAAGGTACTACGGTTAAGCTTTTTATTTAATTTTTCTTGTGTTAGAACAAATCTGGACAAAGGGTGTGTAAGAACTGTCCAAATGTTTTATATTTCCGAGCGCTTTCGGCTATACCTTTAGCCATTATCAAGGATGATTCGATTTTGCAGCTTAATTGGGTGCATTATGTGTATGTCTTAGTGTTTAGTAGGGATGTTTTAATTCCGAATACGGTGAGAATTGTGGCCTTGTTCGTAGTTAATATTGTTAAGAGTTGTTTTTTTTTTCTTTTTATTATTAAAGCTTCCATTATTGTTAGTCTTTTTTTTACAGCTGGATGCAGTTAATATATTTGTGTTTTCTACTAGTATGTTCCTAACTGAGTCTGGTAAATTTGTGTGTGTGTTTAAATGGGTTCTAATGGAGCTGTGATCAGATAGGTGTAATGTAAGACGTCTGGATAAGCATGTAGTTGTGCAACCGATGTAATTATTTATCAGTCCGGTTTGATCAGGAACACAGTTCCTTAAGGGGCATTAAATAAAGAGCTTAACCGTAGTACCTTGTCTATCGTTTTAAATGAAACATGCACACACACACACACACACACACACATATATATATATATATATATATATATATATTGTATGCTTGTATTCGTATAGGTGTTTTCTTTTCTGGACATTTTTAAGCAGTGGGAATTACGTCTACTGGCCTGCTCACTCTATTGACTTTATAAACATAATGGTCTTTCCAGCAGTTTTCGAGCCTGCGTCACCCTTTATAGGAGAGCAAGGTTGGGCGCCTAGGGGTGGTATAATGGTTAGCAAGCTTGTCTCGCTAGGACAATTACGACTGAGTAGTGAGTTCGATCCTCACTGGGTGCCCCCTACTTTCGGCCTTGTGCCACATCTAAGCTACGCTTGGAAAATCACTATAGGAGAGCAAGGTTTGAATATAATTTTTAAGAAATGCGCAGCCTCGCTTTCATATCATCTTGAAAGCGCATACCTCTCTCATTTTTCGAATTCGAAACATAACGATTTATTCAAAATTATTTCCTACTACTCGAAACATTATATTATGGATACACAGGTTTAAGTAGACGCCTTGGTTTGTTTTTCTAACATTTTTGAATTCTAGTCGAGATCATTACATTCACTTACGTGCTAATACCCTTGGGGAAGGTATGAATTCATCTCTTCTCTCCCAGTTAAGGGTAAACAACAGGACAGACTGGACCCTATAGCCTTGGTTGGTAAACAGTCTAATAGAAAGAAAATTCTAAATTTAAACAACCTTCTGCTTTGTAGGTCTACCGCTTTAACTTTTTAGAGGAGGGACTGGGTGACCTTAACACCCTGATGCAAAAGGAACTGGTACGCCATTGCACTAGTCTGCCTTGTATGTCACCATGAACCACAATTGGGAGATAGGGGATAGTAGTGACCACAAAGGCGTAAAATGTGCTAATCGAATGAATGATGATGCCCGGCATACATCTTCAAGAAACGATCTCTATATATGGATACATATTGAGTTTTAAAATAGTTACTAAGCGTAATTTAATATGGCACATACTCAAATTGGGGACGTCGTGTGACAGAAGACACTCTTCTTCGAAGTGAGGAACACTTGCCTGCATACGAAATCATCCTTTGAAATTAGCCTTGAACTACACACGGACACTAGGCTAAATAAATAATGCCTTTTGAAAATACGCTTAATACATCTCTTCCATAATGGGGTAGACTGAGCTATCTTGCCTTGGTTTGTAGGAGAGGAGACGAAAGAGGTGGAGAAACCAAGGGTAAACTATTTCATCGTCTTTTCCAAGAATGGCCATGGCAATTTGTAGACAATAATAAAGGAATCTCTCTCTACTCTGAATTGACGAAATGTTAAAAACAGCCATTTTGTGCGCAAAATCATTTATAGACATTGCAGAAATAATCAATACTTGATGAAATAACATAATGGTAACTTTTTTTTAAAGAAAATATAACAATTTCATTCTAATGTCCGAAATAGGAGCAAAAATATCTAGAATTAATTAAATCTAATTATCATTAAAAAAATAAGAACGGGAAACAAAACTGACTAAATTTTGAAAAATTACTTATTAAATATATTTCATTTTTTTTGTTTAGTTTTTTTTTTTTTTTTTAGTTTTTTTTTTTTCTCCAAAGTTGAGTTGATCCAGTTTACTTTTATTTTATGTTTTTTATAAAACGTATTCAGTTTCACTTTTGAAACGGAAATGTTGTAAATAAATTTTCAATTTAATTTTCGAATACCGAGAATTAGAGAAAGTCTTACCAACCACAAATGTAAATGAAATGAAAAAAAAAAACAAAAAACCTGACACTTTAAAAATGAAAATATTTTAATTTTTACAAAAAATGCAAGTCGGAAATTCACAGAAATATATCCAATTTAACTATTTATTTTTCTATCTTATAAAATGAATTCTATTTAATAATGTTTTTCTTTTTTTTTTTAAGTATGGCTATTCACAAAAAATAATAATAATTCTCTACCAGTGGTTCTCAAACATTTTTTTTCTCTGGGCCGCGTTTTAGAATGAAAACTTCACTAAATTTCATGCGATAAAAAGTACATTTAAAAATAAGAAACAGAAAGATTATTAAAAAGAGATAACTCCGAATTTAACAATTGCGAAGATAACGCTCTCCTCGAAATTGCGGATCCTAGTTACTATATTCTTAATACCAGATAAAATTGCCAAAATATCCCAATCACGGTCAATAATTTATAATTATACAGGGATTCATGGATACAATTGAAGTGATCCATAATAATATTTTAAATTTTGCAATCATATTTATTTTTGGCATATGAATTTTTAAAAGTGTTTCTAAATATTTGATTGTCTGTCAGTCATTCCGCCTCACCTGCTATCCTCTTCCACGGCACCTATAAGGCGCGCTGCAGCGTTTGGGAATCACTGGTCTATACTCTGAAGGGACAAAGGATTAAAAGTAGTAATTTTAGGCACAAAATCATTTACAGACAATGCAGTGAATACATGGTGAATTAGAATACACTCATAACTGAGAAATAACATAGACTGGTAAACCATTTTTTTAAGAAAATGTAACAATTTCATTTCAAGCTCCGAAATAGGAACTAGAAATACTAAGAACTAGCAGCATGACCCGGCGTTGCCCGGGCTTGAGTCAAAAATCGTACGACTCATACAGCAATCGTTATCACTTGACTTAAAATAATTTCGCCATTCCTTTCCTTTAAAGGAGTGCCTTTTGCCGTGCTGATGTTGCTACATGCTTTACTTCTTGCCTATCTCATACTGCGAATTTTTTCGAAGCTCTATACTAAACATTAAATCTGTTACGAAAAAAGAACTAAACAAAATGAACACAAAACGATCAGCTTTGAAAAAAGGACTCCTAACTAGAAAAACCGAATGAAAAAAGAATGTTAACAACAAATACTTTTTCACACCCAACCCAGTTCTGTGGAATCAAAATCAACGTTGAGTTTAAGCAAGCGAATGAGCCAATTGGAGTGAAGTGCCATGCAGATTTAAATTTTTCCCCACTTGTGACGAATGCAGCTATCGATTTTTTTTTTTGCATGCTAGCATGCTAGTTAACATTCGTGTCAGTCAGCTGTTGCCTCTCAAGCTGGCCAATAGAATCTTCCTGCCTATTCGTGGCAGCCAGTTATAGGCTCTCACTCTGGCCAGTACAATATGGCCACAAACTACATGAAAACTGCCGTAGAAGCATGAAAAAGTCGATTATTTCTACTACCGATGGGGGTTGGGAAATGCAAAGTCGGTCTTGGCCTTTCCACTAACTTTGAGCATGTGCATGTAAATTTTGGTGCAAATCCGTCGAAAATTGCGGCCGTGCATTCGTTACACACACACACACACACACACACACACACACACACACACACACACACACACACACATCCTGCCTTTTATAAATAGGGATTAGTAAAACACGAAAAGCATTAAAAAATTACATCTTGAAAATTATCTAATTACACTTCATTTTTTTATGGACTTACGCACCAAAGTTAAGCTTACCCACTTCAATTTTATTTTATTTTTCATAAAATGTGTCCAATTTCATTTCTTGAAAAGAAAACGTTAATAAATTTCCAATTTAATCCTCCAAATCCTGAGAATTAGAGAAAGTATTGCAAGCTACGAATGTAAATGAAATGGATAAGGATTTTTAATATCATTTCACACCATCCACTGCAATAAGGCCACTAAGACTAATGTTACTGAGTGTAAAAGAATAAGAAAAAAAGGAAACGTTATTAAGGAATAAAAACAATTAAAGAAACGGAATAAAGAAGAGAGTGGTTAACGATTGACATTGCAAATAAATTTTTAATTGTTATATCTCGTGATTTTGAGATAACAGAGTGAAATAAATAGGTAAGAGAAACGCGTAGGTAAGTAATAAAATAGAAGGTTTACTATACGAAGGAACACTTAGCAACTGACCTAATGCTAACTCGGTGCTTACAGAGCGGTACGTGTCACAAGGCCGGTTTAACGTGTGTTTTTCCGAACCAGTAGACCCGAGCAAAAATTCCCCGTAGACCCGTAAACTCGGGTTTGTCTATCTCCGCAAACGTGACTCTGCCCTTCGGCATAGCCTTGTCTGGGTTCCTCTCTGCCCGAAGGCAGAGAGTTCGACAAGTCATAAGTGCTTACAACGCGGCTAACACCTAATACTAGCTCGATATTTACAAACCTCCCTACCAAGCAGGATGCGGCACAAGGCCAATTTTTATGTGGGGCAAATCCGAACCGATAGGCGTTGGGTTTGTCTACCTCCCCCAGATGAGACTCTGTCCTTTGGCATAGCCTCGTCTAGGTTTCTCTCTATCCAAAGGCAGAGAGTTCGACAAGCACTGAGAGCTTAGCGCGCGGCTAAGACCTAATGCTAATTCTCCTCGACTCCTCTGAACTCGGCTTATTTATATAAACGGACGATTCTATTCATTTATATCCTATATGACAAAGATCCTAGTCGGCTGTAAAGCATGGAGCCGGAAGTGAATTCTACAAGCGAGAAGTGCGAGAAAATAAAATCGACTAGGCACCTGACGAAGGCCGGAGAGCGCAACGATCGAAACGTTGTGATAGCAACACCAAAGAAGAGGAGTCCGACTGCAAATAATATAAACACGGCCTCATCTCATCAATAATTTATGACTAACATTTCTTGCATTTTAATTTCAATTACTTTTTATCGCTAACAACGTGTTTTTTTTTTCAGTTTTTTTTGTTTTTTGTTTTTTTTATTTTTTTAGGGCGTTAAATCGACTGAGGCACAAGAACTTACTGAAAGAATAAGAAAAAAAGAGAACCATTTTTAAGGAGCAAGAACAATAGAAGAGGGACCAAGAAGACAGTTGTTATATAGGAATAAAGTGCCGCTGACGACATTTGAGTTTGAACATAGATCGCCAGTGAGCAAACACAGGCGATCCCATTTTCGAATTAAGTAGACCACGTGACCATAGAGGAAACGCATATATGGGAAGTCACGTGACGTCTAGAGGATCTGCTATTTCTAGTCTATCCTCTATTACTATATGAACCGCTATTCTCTACTCTATTCACTATACTATTTCTCTATTCGGATCCCTATTCGGTGGTTATTATTCGAGCGAGTATTATCGAGCAAGGGATATTAGTGCGGGTGTTATTCGAAGGCGTCTGACACCAGTATTATTTAACGGCGTTAATATAGTTGTATCTGCGATTGCAAAGTCTCTACTACAACGAGCATTACGAAAGTGACAACGAGTATTTGTTGGCATTACCATTGTGTCAACGAGTGTTCGTCGACATCAAAAACAGTAGATAACGACTGACATTGAATTTAAATTTTTGAAGATCCAAGAAGAATTACACAAGCGAGAAGTGCAAGAAAGGAAACGGTTAGCATAGAACTTACGGTTACATTTAGCCAATTCAATTGGGAATTGATGAGACTTTGCCACCAATCTAGTATTACGCTTAAATTCATAAAGTCAAGGTACCATAGCGAAGAGCTTCTTCATACAGTTGCCATGAAAGTATTTATAGAAAAGGCACAGGGAAGATACATTACGGCGGTGAGAAAGTGACTGAAGCCAAGACATTTTATATAATATTTGATGATTTCTAATATCGTAACAAGTTTAAGTAGAATCTTATTGTCATATAGGAATAAAGTGTCGCTGTCGACACTTGGGTTTGAACACGGATCGCCAGAGAGCAAGCACAGTCGACTTCATCTTGAAATGATTAGATCACGTGACGGGTAAAGAAATATATATATATATATATATATATATATATATATATATATATATATATATATATATATATATATATATATATATATATGGTTGGATAGATGTGAGTTTGTGACCTTGGGTTTCACGCTTTTAGCGATCGTCGAACAAACTCACATCGTCAGACGATCGCTAAAGCGTGAAACCCAGGGTCACAAACTCACATCTATCCAACCAAATATGTTAGCTCTATCTCTGATATTGAGCGCTTTCTAATAAGTACTGCGCATATAACATATAAATAATTATACATATATATATTTATTTATATTTATATACACTTTTCACACACACACACACACACACACACACACACACACACACACATACATATATATATATATATATATATATGGCAATTAGCGATGTTTGAACGAGTATTATTCGAAGGCATTACTATTGTTGTATCTGTGATTCACAAAGTCTCTCCTACAAAATGGCATTACGAAACTTATGAATCTTTCTTTGACATATTCTTCTTTGTGCTGAAAAACGTTTATTTTACTGTGATGGATGGTCAAAAGCGTGAGGGGAGATATGATTTGCTTATTTTATTTCCACGTGATTCTTCTTTGAATTTTATGAAGGATGTCTAAATGTACAACAGGAGCACTGGAACATAGGTAACACCAATGTTCAAAGCACGAATGTGAGACTTATAAATCATGTAATAAAGGTACGGGGCATGGAATTGTGACATAGCATATGTGCTAATTCTTTGAGTTTTTGTATTTCCCAGTGATGTTCTCTGTGTATTATTTGAACCTCATCCCACAGGAGGCGGTGATCTCCATTTTCCCTACATATATCAGCGCATATGATAGGCCACAACAATCTCCTATGCTGTCCAAACATAGACATGAATATAATATGGGAAACAATAATACAATGTGCTAGAGAAAAAACAATAACAAATTGTAATATGAGCGCTGATAAAAAAAAAGGTCTTGATATATTAGGGTTATAAGTTCCAAAAGCTCATGCACATGGCCCAGTGGCTAAAGCAGTTGGTAGAAGTGATCCAGTCACTTGACCCAAAGAGTTGTAAATTTAACATCTGGTCACAGCAGAGTTGGAAAAAAAAAACGAGGAGAGTTGAGTTCCTAAACGGAAATAACTGAAACTTAGATGTCCGGAAGAGGCATGACACGTGGAACTAGAACAGTCTAGTGGACGAAATAAAGAACAATCATGTGAACGAAATCCCAATCGCCTGAAGAATGCCGAAGCGTACGACGACAGAAACGCCGTGAATTATGACGACAAAGAGGAGTAAATAGTCTCTTTACATTACCTCATCTCAGAAATATAGACAGATCCTGAAGAAGGCCGGGGCCGAAACGTCTTGAATATTGCAATAAATATGAGGACAGCAGTACGAACATTGTAAATAGTTACAGTACATTATCCCAGGAATATAGACAGATATAAACTTAAGTGCAAAATTTACAGAACTAAGAATATATCCAGTTTATATATTTATTTTTCTATTTCTTAATATGAATTCTGTTTAATGTTTTTCTGCTTTTAGGTATGGCAATTTACAGAAGAATACTAAAGGTTTCATTCTCTACCCTGGACGAAGGATTAAAAGCATGAATTTTAGGCACAAAATCATTTAAAGACATTTCAGAAAGAGTCAATACTTGGTGGCTGGTAACTGAGAGAATTTGCCCTAATCATTTCCGATCTACAAAGATTAAACTCGCCCCAACGTTACAATTGGAGCACAATAACAGTTCGACAAAATTATGTGCAATTATTCAACCGAATAATAAATAAAAAAAACAGGCGTACCCGTTGCATATCAGATGTAAATTGCATACACACGTGACTGTAATAGATTACTTGCTGTATCGGAGACATAGATTATAAACAATTATGAAATATTTTCATAATTAGGCTTTTTTGTTTACAACTGCGAAATATAATATACTTGAGACTACGTCGTTGCATAGATAGATAGATAGATAGATAGATAGATAGATAGATAGATAGATAGATAGAATTGAACAGAGAAGATAGAAACATTTAAAAATAGATAGATGGATAGATAATGAACAGACTGAGATAGATAGATAGATAGATAGATAGATAGATAGATAGATAGATAGATAGATAGATAGATAGATAGATGTTGCGATGGTTAAATTGTCGTCTAAATAATTCAAAAATGAAAATAACACTGACATCTCATTTTAACAGATGTATTTAGTAAAATTACACAAACATATCTTGAAATACTAAAGAGTAAATTTATTTAATAAAATCGCCATTGTTTTCAACCACAGTCTCTTGACGACTTCGGAATAGCCTGCAAAACTTCTAGACGTTCTCCTTGTTTAAGTGAATGCACAAAATAATCAAAAGGATTGCAGTCTGGACAGTTGGGTGGTCAGATGTAAGGGATGATGTGGTCGCCGAAATTGTCTGACCCCCTTGATTGGCTTTTCCTGCATGGTGTAGAGCCCTGTGGCCAGACGTAGGATCTTCTTGCAACCGCCCTCTTGACCCAGGGTAGCATTACTTCTTCAAGGCACTTGATGTAGCCCTCCGTTTTGAATTTGAGTCCCTCACGAACAAATTCGAGAGTTCATTTCTCATGAGAACGATCAGTGTTATCCGAGCTGCCGTATCTTCATAATCAACATTATACTCATACGAATTCCAAGCGGTACAGCATGTCGTTTCCAAATTTCTGGCGGAGTGAATTGCGTCAGGGTCCTCCTTTTCTCAGAGATGGTGCCAAACTGACCCTACTATACTCTTCAGTCGTAAAAATCAAAAAGAAACAACGAAAACAGCGCGAAATTGAAAATATAAAATGGCGATAATTTATCCATTGCACTCTGCAGATAGCTAGCTAGTTAGTTAGCTAACTAGATAGATAGATAGATAGATAGATAGATAGATAGATAGATAGATAGATAGATAGATAACGCCGGCCAAAAGAATCCGAAAATGTACTTAATTCTGCTGAATTGACTTTACTTTTCAAGATATTCGGCATCAATACATGCTAATGATTTAATTTTCTGTATGTTAGGAGATATATATCTACCCAAGAAAGTGAACTCTTCATTTTGAGTACAGAAAATTACTTTCGGATAGAATACTTCCGGACAGTGAAAAAAACAAGATGGTTACCGTTTAAACAGACGTATATAGATTGATTTTAATCCTTTTTCATCCACCTGCATCAAGTAAGGTAGACAAAAATAAATATTGTTTGTATTTAAAATACAATTGGTCTTTTATTTTATATTCTTTGTTTATCCTATCGGCCTGGGATATAACAGTTTATATTCCTTAAAATTGTATAAGTCTTTAGATATTAAGGAGAAACTTTTAATACCAATCTTTTTTTTCTTTTTTTTACAGGTACAAATGACATTATAGAGACCAGACAAGACAGGATTTGCGTATTAGGTTCTGCCGGTGAACTAGTGTCTCTATATTTAAAGTATCGTTCGATCGATCACGAATTCCGTGACACATTAGGGTCGTAGAGGCACCATATCTCCTGCAGCCGGGTTAGAAGTTGTGTTTCGTTGGCAATATAGCCTGAAGGAGCCCAACCCTCTCCAGGCCGGTTTTAAATTGCCCCCAACTGGACCGTTTGCATCCCACCCATCTTTCGATACATGACTGACCAGGCAGATTATTTTTCCCGCAGTAGGTTGCCATTTCTTTCTACGATAGACCGGTTGCCATCCAAGGCTATAAAACCCGGTCTATTCTGTTATTTACTCATAGCTGGAGAAGAAGAGGATTCATACCTTTCCCAAGGCTGTCGAACTCTCTGCGTAAGCAGAGAGGAACCCGGACGAGGCTTTGCCGAAGGGCAAGGTTTCGTCCGGGGAGGTAGACAGGGCCTGAACCCGTCTAATCGGCTTCAAATGCTATTTTTTTTTTTTGGCCGAGCCTACGGGCTCGGAAAAACCCACAATAAAACCGGCCTTGTGCCATATTCGTTTCCCGTGGGTGAAATGATAAATATTAAATGGGTGTAATCGATCCGGCTGGTATTCGAACTCGGTTCTCCTCAATCCGTGCCACTATCTATTACTCCACCGTGCCTCCTTGATTTAAAGTGTACAAAATTTAAATTATGAAATCTAAGCATAAAACTGGCATAATAACCCTGACATTTTCGCTACATATGTGGGGAATATGCGTTAAGACGAGCATCGTTTCAATGGTCAAGATTTAATCAGCTTACTTTGTTGTAATGATTGGGGATCAAGATAATCATGGATTCATCACGAAGTTTGTAAGAATTGTACTGAAAGCCTTTGCTTGTGAACCCAAGGTAAAGTTAAGTCAATGAAGTTTTGGATAACGGTGGTGTGGCGAGAGTCCAAAAATCATGACGATTACTATTCCTGGTAAACATGTCAGGATGGAACCGTCACAAGACAAAGCCGTGACACTCTCCTGATATTGAATCGGTAAGACGGCAAATTCCACATTGTAATGGTGTTCTCGTTCCAATTTTTACTTCCTTTTCTGATCTTGATCAATATGATACGACTATGAATATTGAGGAAGCAATGGATCAATGTTCTCACAGCATCAGCAACAACGTTAATAGTATTTATCATTTATATTAGGTTGTCACACATGAAATGACGCACTTTATAGGTAATGAATATAATGCTTTTTAAATATCAAATAACTAATTTATTTCGTTGAAATAAGCAGCATGTTGATGAATGACTATTCTCCAACGTATTTCTAAATCCTTGATCCCATCTTTTAAAAATATTCTCATCCTTTGGTGTGATAAAAAGTTCAAATGCTTCGATTACCTCTTCCTTATTGCAGAATGATTTATTCCGTATTTGATGATCTCTGGGAGACATACCGGGTGAATATGAACGATGAGACAAAATTTCATAATTCAGGCTATGCAGATTATTGGACAGTCGATTGATAAGCAAGCGGTCTTGCATTGTCGTGCAGCAAAATTGGGCTATCCCTACAAAAGTCTAGGATCTTCTTTTTCAATTCTTCCGTGAATACTCTCAATTTCTCCACAATACAAGATTGCTGTTATTGTTTTCCCTTGACGAAAAAATGAATAATGAATAACCCCTTTGAAAGACCACCAGGTAGTAACCATTAACTTTTGAGCGTGCAGTGGAGGTTTTGTATATTGTTTTGGTAAGTCACTTGCATCTAACCATTGGCCTACTATCTTACTGTTGTCAAAGAGTATCCATTTCTCATCGCATGTAATGATTCAATGCAAAAATGGCTCTTTTTCTAGTGGGGAAAGCAAGAGAGCGCATCTCAAAGCGACGTTTTTTTGAGGTTTTTTTTTAGTATCATTCAGTTCATGCATAATAAACCTATCCGGCTTCTTTACTTTTTTCAATTGCTTTCAAGTGCCGAGAAACAGTGTGCGAGATGTTTCGATTTCTGATACAAGTTTTCGGACTGTAGTTCTCCGATTTTGACCAACCAAAACATTCAAGTGATCATGTCTGATAACAGATCGTGGTCTTCTCTTTGCATGTCTATAATCTTCCGAAACAAAACTTCTGAAACCATCTCTGTATAGTTCTGATTTAAAAAATACCATTACCAAATGCTTCAGAGGCAGAATGAACCAATTTGTACTCAAACAGTAAGATTACATTGTCTCATTGTAATCATTTTCATTGGGCTTATGAGTAACAATATATTGAAAGAAAAAAGTATCTGGAAAGAAAATGAGTCAGGAATAAGTCAATATATTTTTTATATATTAAGGAGATTACATCTTTAGACTACCGGACGAAAAAAAAAAACAACTAAACGATGTGTCATTTCATGTATGACATCCTGTTATTTAGGAAAATTTTAGTCTACAAAAGTGAAGCTTTTCACACACGGAGAGCTGAATGACTTGGTTAGCTTTGTCAAAAGAGGAAGCTGAGATCCCCCAACCCCCGTCACATCTATCTATCTATCTATCTATCTATCTATCTATCTATCTATCTATCTATCTATCTTCATCAGCATGTTCATATCTATCTATCTATCTATCTATCTATCTATCTATCTATCTATCTATCTATCTTCAACAGCATGTCCATATCTATCTATCTATCTATCTATCTATCTTCAACAGCATGTTCATATCTATCTATCTATCTATCTATCTATCTATCTATCTATCTACCTTCAACAGCATGTCCATATCTATCTATCTATCTATCTATCTATCTATCTATCTATCTTCAACAGCATGTTCATATCTATCTATCTATCTATCTCTGATCCATTATACTGACCAATAAATTTTTTGCCATATTAGGTGAGATTGTTCCTCGCGTATATTTGCGTCGCTAAATTCAAGGAGAATATTGGTGTTGTCCATCTGGCTTTAGTTTTTAAGATATTGCTAAAATGAGTTTTCCGTGTCTGCGGATCTGTACCCAATGATACTAAATGGATTACTGTGTTAACGGTGCATGAATTAAAAAAAATACAATTATCATGTTATTTAGGCAATTCATTTGAAATAAAAAAAATGTTGAATAAATATATCATTATTTAAGCTTTCTGATTGCATATGAATAATTAAAACGTGATATTTACTTACAGCATGTTACTATTTTAACACTGAACAAAGAAGAACCGGAATATTTTTCATTTATATCCCCATTTATTACAAGAGATTAATGATAAATTCTAAAATAAAAACATGATTTCCAATCAAATTTCACACGAAAAGTAAACTAGCAGAATATGCTATTTAAGCTCTTCAACACAATATCATACAAGCCCAATATCGCAAGCTGTCAAGGGCCTTTTACTTTACTTCATTTGAAGAAAGTCTGTTATATGACTTCTTTTTTGTGAATTTTCTGAGTGAAATCACTCATAAGGCTCCAGCAATAATCGGATATTATGTGGGCGTTCTATCGCCATTGGTACCTCTCTTCCATAGTCTTGATATCTTGTTGGAAATGTTCGCCATGTTCTTCGCTTACATCACCAAGGTTTTCAGGGAACTGGTTTTGTCCATTTGGCTTCAGTTTTTAAGATATTGCTAAAATGCGTTTATGAGAGTCGTCTTCTTGATCTGAAACTAAGATAACATTTTGCCATAACAAAAACGGTGGACTTGTTCGTTATTTTAGTGAAGATAACTGTGTTTTTCAACAATATCCATAGCTTTCTTTTAGCAATGAAACTGCCTAACTACAATGCAGCTGAGCGACGTTTATTTATTGACAGCTCTAAACAAACTATAAAGCGTGTATTTTTTCACAATGCTGGAAAGTTTGCTTGAATCCGAATTAGCCATTCAATTGTCTCGACGGGGCTCTACAAGAGTGTAAAGATTTCTCGACGAAAACTACCGATGTTTCCTTTGTCTATGGATGAGCAGAGACATCGAGTAACACTGAGATAAGAAAGACTGGCCTATTCGTGACAAGTTAACCGGGATCGCATCATCCTGCCCCCATTACATATCAAGTTGGGCCTGATGAAACAATTTGCCAAAGCTTTAGAGCAAGATGACGCCTGCTTCAATTATATCTGCTCAGAATTTTCCTGATCTGAGTAATGAGAAACTGAAGGCAGGAATTTTTGATGGATACAAATAAGAAAACGGATTAACGATGAAAATTTTGTTTCCCACATGAACGTGGCCTTGTTTTGCTGCAATTGTGAAAAGCTTCCTGGGCAAAACGAAAGTGATTATCTACCAGGAACTAGTCGAAGCGATGCTAAAAAGTTTCCGTGTTCTTGGAACGAAAATATGTATCAAAATCTACTTCCTGTTTAGCCGTTTAGACAGAATCCCTGAAAACCTTGGTGATGAAAGCGAAGAACATGGCGAACATTTCCAACAAGATATCAAATCTATGAAAGAGAGGTACCAATGGCGATGGAACGCCCACATAATATCCGATTATTGCTGGAGCCTTATGAGTGATTTCACTCAGAAAATTCACAAAAAAGAAGTCATATAACAGACTTTCTTCAAATGAAGTAAAGTACAAGGCTCTTAACAGCTTGCGATATTGGGCTTGTATGATATTGTGTTGAAGAGCTTAAATAACATATTCTGCTAGTTTACTTTTCGTGTGAAATTTGATTGGAAATCATGTTTTTATTTTATAATTTGTCATTAATCTCTTGTAATAAATGGGGATATAAATGAAAAATATTCCGGTTCTTCTTTGTTCAGTGTTAAAATAGTAACATGCTGTAAGTAAATATCACGTTTTAATTATTCATATGCAATCAGAAAGCTTAAATAATAATATATTTATTCAACATTTTTTTTATTTCAAATGAATAGCCTAAATAACATAATAATTGTGTTTTTTTTTTAATTCATGCACCATTAACACAGTAATCCATTTAGCATCATTGGGTACAGATCTGCCGACACGAAAAACGCAATTTTAGCAATATCTTGAAAACTAAAGCCAAATAGACAAAACCAATATTCTCCTTAAATTTCGTGACGCAAATACACCCGAGGAAGAGTCTCACCTAATATGGCAAAAAATTTATTGGTCAGTATAATGGATCAGACTGAGATAGATAGATAGATAGATAGATAGATAGATAGATAGATAGATAGATAGATAGATGTAAATCAAACTGAGATAAAGATAGAGAGATGTGAATCACACTTAGATAGATAGATAGATAGATAGATAGATAGATAGATAGATAGATAGATAGATAGATAGATAGATTTGAATCAAACTGACTAAAGATAGAGAGATAAAAATAGAGATGTGAATGGCACTGAGGTAGAGAGATAGGTATAAAGATAAATATATGTGAATCAGACGGAGATAGATAGATAGATAGATAGATAGATAGATTTGAATCAAACTGAGATAAAGATAGAGAGATAAAGATAGAGATATGAATGACACTGAGGTAGAGAGATAGGTATAAAGATAAATATATGTAAATCAGACTGAGATAGATAGATAGATAGATAGATAGATAGATAGATAGATAGATAGAAAGATAGATAGATAGATAGATAATTGCTGCTTCAGTTTCAATTACATTTCGTTTAGATGTAGTAGAAAAGTGCTTCAATAAAAGGATGCTGAGAATGCTTTCAACGAAGCTACTAAGCAACAAAGAAGTTTTAAAGAAAATGGCAGAATCAGAGAAAGGCAGCTGAGATTCTTTGGACACATAATGAGGAATCAGGGTCAGAGAGATAGGGGACAGGCAGAGAGCCACTTGAAAAGCTTGTGCGAATCGATAGCAGAACGGGGAGCGGAGAACTGCTACGAGCTGTAAATGACAGGAAATTGTAAAGAGCCACATTCTCCAATGTGCTGAAGTAACACGACACATAGAAGTTATTCCAATACAACTCTCAAGGTCCACTCATGGTAAAGTGTTATTGAGCGAAATCAGAGAAATGCCATCCTCTTTGTCTTCATTTTCGCTTGGAAAGAAACCTCTTCATGGGATCCAGTATTATGATCAAAGATAAATAACAAAATAGATGCACACAAAAAGGGATCTTTTACAAGAAACACTTCATTCAATTCATTAGTCGTTCATTGTAATATGTCTAACAGTAATTTGGACTTAAATAATACTTTTTTTACAATTTTAAAACAACGTAATTCATTGAGGCGATAATGTATTGAAAGCGCGCCATTTTCTGAGTTTTTCGCGGCAAATTTCATACATTTCATATAGCATATCGCTTTTCTTAATAAAACTATTGTTATTCCAATGTGGTATATTAAAAAAAACAACATCGATAAAACAAGAACAGACGGAGTAGGAACCTGATTAAGTTCGATCAGGATATGTATCTAGACACATCGAATGCCAGACATTTCAAAATTCAATTTAAAATTAACCGTCTCGGCCTTTTCAGCGCTTATCACGCTGTTATAATCGATGTTTTATATTTTAAATTTCGTTCCCCGATAGGCTAAAATCAATAAATACATTATTGAGTTTGATGAAGTCTTTTCGAGAGTCGAAACGCCTCACACAAGATATTTCTATTTTGTCCTTCAATTACTCTAACATTTAATTCACAAAATTTAACAAACACTATAAGACGAAACTAGTATGATTTAATTCACCTATTTCTTAATAGTTTTATTTAATTTGCCTACGTCTTAACATTTACTACTAAATCTGACCAATAATTGTTGCTACATTTTATACATATCTCATAGAGTTAATATAACAATTATTATGGGACAGATGTAGTATAATTTAATTTCCACATTTCTTAATATTTTGAATCGGTTTTATTCCTTCTACATTCTTCTTCCCACAAACTACTGCTCTGTGGAACGGACGCCCAAGAGAATGTTCTCCCCGATCTTAACATGTTCGAGTCTCGGGTTAACCGTTACCTTCCCCACATATCCGCATATTACTCTGTAACCCTCAAACTCGTGTGACACCCGGACTTTGTACAGGGTGGACCTCACTGTAAAAATAAATAAATAAATAAAAATAAATAAATAAATAAACAAGAGAGGGATTTGAAGTCGGCCCGTGAATTACCGTCTTAGTATTGTGCTGACGGACTCAAAAGAAAAAAATGACAAAACGCCTATTCCAATGAATTTCTTCTTTCTTCTTCTTTTAAATAAGGCTATAAACTTCAACTTTTATATGTCCTTTAAGAACGAGGACGATGATAGCCCTCCACAACTTCCTATCATTTGTTACTTAATCCACGAACGATACTGTCCCACGTTGACGCGTAGATTTGCTGGCATAATAATTGTGTGATCAATTCCTGGGACGAGTAGTATAAATTCAGTGGAAGTATTCTTCTTTTATGTCCCTTGAGAATGAATACGATCATGGCTCCCAACAATTTCCTATTCTTGGTCGTACTTAATAACTTTTAACCTTTTGCCACACTATGTTGTGTTTATAGTCCTTCTACCATCCACTAAGTTAGATTCTCTATAATTTCCTTTTGTCTTCAATATGCACCGTGAGAGACAAATTTCCTCATTGCATGTCTCCAAAAAATTCAGCTGCCTCTTTTCTGATTGTATAGCGGAACTTCTTACTGTAGTTCATATTGACTGTTTTCGGCAATTTTTATTGTAGTTTCTATTAAATGTTTTCGGTACTTCTTATTTTGGTTCATATTGACTGTTTTCGGCACTTCTTATATTGGTTCATATTGACTGTTTTCGGCACTTCTTATTTTGGTTCATATTGACTGTTTTCGGCACTTCTTATTTTGGTTCATATTGACTGTTTTCGGCACTTCTTATTTTGGTTCATATTGACTGTTTTCGGCACTTCTTATTTTGGTTCATATTGACTGTTTTCGACACGTTTCTTGTAGTTTATATTAACAGTTTTCGGTACTTAATTTTGGAGTTTATATTACTTGTTTTCAGCACTTCTTATTGTAATTGATATTGCCAGTTTTCAACACTCCTTATTGTAGATTATACGTTCTGTTTTCGCCTCTTATTATTGTAGTTCATATTACCATTTTTCGGCATTTATTATTTTAGTTCATATTGACTGTTTTCGGCTGGTTTTATTGTAGTTTATATTAACTGTTTTCGGTACATCTTTTTTGATTTTATATTGCCTGTTTTCAACACTTTCATAGTAGTTTATACGTCCTGTTTTCAGCAAATCATACTGTCGTTCATATTAACTGTTTTCGGCACTTTTTAATGTAGTTATATATTGACTGTTTCGGTCCATCTTATTGTACTTTATATTGCCAGTTTTCAGCACTTCTTATTGTAGATTAAACTTTCTGTTTTCGGCAATTCTTACTGTCGTTCATATCAAACGTTTTTCGGCACTTTTTATAGTTTATATTAACTTTTTGTAGTTTATATTAACTGTTTTCAGTACTCCTTATTGTAGTTTATATTGCCCGTTTTCAGCACTTGTTATTGTAATTCATATTGCCTGTTTTCGCGTCTTCTTATTCTAGTTCATGTTAGCATTTTTCGGCAATTCTTATTTTAGTTCATATTGACTGTTTTCGGCACGTTTTATTGTAGTTTATATTAACTGTTTTCGGTACTTCTTTTTGGAATTTATATTACCTGTTTTCAGCACTTTTATTGTAGTTTATACGTCCTGTTTTCGGCAATTCTTACTGTCGTTCATATTAACTGTTTTCGGCACTTTTTATTGTAGTTTATATTAACTGTTTTCAGTAAATCTTATTGTACTTTATATTGCCTGTTTTCAGCACTTCTTATTGTAATTCATATTGACTGTTTTCAACACTTTTATAGTAGTTTATACGTCCTGTTTTCGGCAATTATTACTGTCGTTCATATTAACTGTTTTCGGCACGTTTTAATGTTGTTTATATTATCTGTTTTCGGTACTTCTTATTGTAGTTTATATTGCCTGTTTCCAGCACTTCTTATTGTAATTCGTATTGACTGTTTTCTCCTCTTCTTATTGTAGTTCATATTAACAATTTTCGGCACTTCTTATTTTAGTTCATATTGACTGTTTTCGGCACGTTTTATTGTAGTTTCTATTAACTGATTTTGGTACTTCTTTTTGGAATTTATATTGCCTGTTTTCAGCACTTCTTATTGTAATTCATATTGACGGTTTTCGCCTCATATTATTGTAGTCCATATTACCATTTTCGGCATTTATTGTTTTAGTTCATATTTACTGTTTTCGGCTGATTTTATTGTAGTTTATATTAACTGTTTTCGGTACATCTTTTTTGATTTTATATTGCCTGTTTTCAACACTTCTTATTGTAGATTATACGTTCTGTTTTTGGCATTTCTTACCGTCGTTCGTATCAACTGTTTTCGGCACGTTTTATTGTAGTTTATATTAACTGTTTTCGGTACTTCATTTTGGAGTTTATATTGCCTGTTTTCAGCACTTCTTGCTGTAATTCATATTGACTGTTTCGCCTCTTCTTATTGTAGTCCATATTAACATTTTTCGGCACTTTTTAATGTAGTTTATATTAACTGTTTTCGTTGCTTCTTATTGTAGTTTATATTGACTGTTCTCTGCACTTCTTATTCTAATTCATATTGACTGTTTTCAACACTTTTATTGTAGTTTATACGTCCTGTTTTCGGCAATTATTACTGTCGTTCATATTAACTGTTTTCGGCACGTTTTAATGTAGTTTATATTAACTGTTTTCGGTACTTCTTATTGTAGTTTATATTGCCTGTTTCCAGCACTTCTTATTGTAATTCGTATTGACAGTTTTCGCCACTTCTTATTGTAGTTCATATTAACTGTTTTCGGTACATCTTTTTTGATTTTATATTCCCCGTTTTCAGCACTTATTGTAATTCATATTGACTGTTTTCAACACTTTCATTGTAGTTTATACGTCCTGTTTTAGGCAATTCTTACTGCCGTTCATATTAACTGTTTTCAACATTTTTTATTGTAGTTTTTTTTGCAATTATTACTGTCGTTCATATTACCTGTTTTCGGCACTTTTTAATGTAGTTTACATTAACTGTTTTCTTATTGTAATTGATATTGCCTGTTTTCAACATTTCATATTGTAGTTCATACTGCCTGATTTCGGAATTTATTACTGTCGTTCATATTAACTGTTTTCGGCACATTTAATGTAGTTTATATTAACTGTTTTCGGTACTTCTTATTGTAGTTTATATTGCCTGTTTTCAGCACTTCTTGCTGTAATTCATATTGACTGTTTTCTCCTCTTCTTATTGTAGTTCATATTAACATTTTTCGGCACTTCTTATTTTATTTCATATTTACTGTTTTCGGCACGTTTTATTGTAGTTTATATTAACTGTTTTCGGTACTTCTTTTTGGAATTTATATTGCCTGTTGTCAACATTTCTTATTGTAATTGATATTGCCTGTTTTCAACAATCCTTATTGTAGATTATACGTTCTGTTTTCGGCAATTCTTACTGTCGTTCATATCAACTGTTTTCCGCACATTTTAATGTAGTTTATAACTGATTTCAGTATTTCTTATTGTAGTTTATATTGCCTGTTTTTAGCACTAATTATTGTAATTCATATTGCCTGTTTTCGCCTATTCTTATTGTAGTTCATATTAACATTTTTCGGCACTTCTTATTTTATTTCATATTGACTGTTTTCGGCACGTTTTATTGTACTTTATATTGCCTGTTTCCAGCACTTCTTATTGTAATTACTATTGACTGTATTCGCCTCTTCTTATTGTAGTTCATATTAACATTTTTCGGCATTTCTTATTTTAGTTCATATTGACTGTTTTCGGCAGGTTTTATTGTAGTTTATATTAACTGTTTTCGGTACATCTTTTTGATTTTATATTGCCTGTTTTCAGCACTTTTTATTGTAATTGATATTGCTTGTTTTCAACACTATTATTGTAGTTTATACATCCTGTTTTAGGCAATTCTTACTGTCGTTCATATTAACTGTTTTCGACACTTTTAATATAGTTTATATTAACTGTTTTCGGTACATCTTATTGTACTTTATATTGCCCGTTTTGAGCACTTCTTATTGTAAGTGATTGTGCCTGTTTTCAACACTTCTTATTGAAGATTATATGTTCTGTTTTCGGCAATTCTTACTCTCCTTCATATCAACTGTTTTCGGCACTTATTAATGTAGATTATATTAACTGTTTTCGGTACTTCTTTTTGGAGTTTATATTGCCTGTTTTCAGCACTTCTTGCTGTAATTCATATTGACTGTTTTCTCCTCTTCTTATTGTAGTTCATATGAACATTTTTCGGCATTTCATATTTTAGTTAATATTAACTGTTTTCGGCACATTTTATTGTAGTTTATATTAACTGTTTTCGGTACTTCTTTTTTGATCTTATATTGCCTATTTTCAGCACTTCTTATTGTAATTGATATTGCCTGTTTTCAACAGTTTTATTGTAGATTCTACTGCCTGTTTCGGCAATTCTTACCGTCGTTCGTATCAACTGTTTTCGGCACGTTTTATTGTAGTTTATATTAACTGTTTTCGGTACTTCATTTTGGAGTTTATATTGCCTGTTTTCAGCACTTCTTGCTGTAATTCATATTGACTGTTTCGCCTCTTCTTATTGTAGTTCATATTAACATTTTTCGGCACTTCTTATTTTAGTTGATATTGACAGTTTTCGGCAAGTTTTATAGTAGCTTATATTAACTGTTTTCCGTACTTTTTTTTGAGTTTATATTGCCTTTTTCAGCAAGTCTTATTGTAATTGATATTGCCTGTTTTCAACAAATCTTATTGAAGTTCATACAGCCTGTTTTCGGTAATTATTACTGTCGTTCATATTAACTGTTTTCGGCACTTTTAATGTAGTTTATATCAACTGTTTTCGTTACTTCTTATTGTAGTTTATATTGCCTGATTTCAGCACTTCTTATTGTTATTCATATTGACTGTTTTCGCCTCTTCTTATTGTAGTTCATATTAACATTTTTCGGCACTTCTTATTTTAGGTCATATTGACTGTTTTCGGCACGTTTTATTGTAGTTTATATTAACTGTTTTCGGTACTTCTTTTTGGAGTTCATATTGCCTGTTTTCGGTACTTCATTTTGGAGTTTATATTGCCTGTTTTCTACATTTCTTTTTGTAGGTTATACTGCCTGTTTTTGGCAATTCTTACTGTCGTTCATATTAACTGTTTTTGGCACTTTTTAATGTAGTTTATGTTAACTGTTTTCGTTACTTCTCTTTGGAGTTTATATTGCCTGTTTTCAGCACTTCTTAATGTGATTAATATTGCCTGTTTTCAACACTTCTTATTGTAGTTTATACGTTCTGTTTTTGGCAATTCTTACCGTCGTTCATGTCAACTGTTTTCAGCACTTTTTAATGTATTTCATATTAACTGTTTTCGGCACTTTTTAATGTAGTTTATATTAACTGATTTCGGTACTTCTTTCTGGAGTTTATATTGCCTGTTTTCGGCACTTCTTATTGTAATTCATATTGAATGTTTTCGCCTCTTCTTATTGCAGTTCATATTAACGTTTTTCGGCATTTCGTATTTTAGTTCATATTGACTGTTTTCGGCACGTTTTATTGTAGTATATATTAACTGTTTTCGGTACATATTTTTGATTTTATATTGCCTGTTTTCAGCACTTCTTATTGTAGATTATACGTTCTGTTTTTGGCATTTCTTACCGTCGTTCGTATCAACTGTTTTCGGCACGTTTTATTGTAGTTTATATTAACTGTTTTCCGTACTTTTTTTTGAGTTTATATTGCCTTTTTCAGCAAGTCTTATTGTAATTGATATTGCCTGTTTTCAACAATTCTTATTGAAGTTCATACAGCCTGTTTTCGCTAATTATTACTGTCGTTCATATTAACTGTTTTCGGCACTTTTAATGTAGTTTATATTAACTGTTTTCGTTACTTCTTATTGTAGTTTATATTGCCTGATTTCAGCACTTCTTATTGTTATTCATATTGACTGTTTTCGCCTCTTCTTATTGTAGTTCATATTAACATTTTTCGGCATTTCTTATTTTAGTTCATATTGTCTGTTTTCGGTATTTTTTATGTGGAGTTTATATTGCCTGTTTTCTACACTTCTTTTTGTAGTTTATACTGCCTGTTTTCGGCAATTCTTTCTGTCAATCATGTTAACTGTTTTTGGCACTTTTTAATGTAGTTTATATTCACTGTTTTTGTTACTTCTTTTTGGAGTTTATATTGCCTGTTTTCAGCACTTCTTACTGTAATTAATATTGCCTGTTTTCAACACTTCTTATTGTAGTTTATACGTTCTGTTTTTGGCATTTCTTACCGTCGTTCGTATCAACTTTTTTCGGCACGTTTTATTGTAGTTTATATTAACTGTTTTCGGTACTACTTTTGGCAGTTTATATTGCCACTTTTCTGCACTTATTTTAATTGATGTTGCCTGTTTTCAACACTTCTTATTGTAGTTTATACGTCCTGTTCTCGGCAATTCTTTCTGTCATTCATATTACTAGTTTTCGGCACTTTTTAATATATATTATATATATATATATTAACTGTTTTGGTACTTCTTTTTGAAGTTCATATTGCCTGTTTTCAACACTTCTTATTGTAGTTTATACGTTCTGTTTTTGGCAATTCTTACCGTCGTTCATGTCAACTGTTTTCAGCACTTTTTAATGTATTTCATATTAACTGTTTTCGGCACTTTTTCATGTGGTTTATATTAACTGTTTTCGGTACTTCTTTTTGGAGTTTATATTGCCTGTTTTCAGCACTTCTTGCTGTAATTCATATTGAATGTTTTCGCCTCTTCTTATTGCAGTTCATATTAACGTTTTTCGGCATTTCTTATTTTAGTTCATATTGACTGTTTTCGGCACGTTTTATTGTAGTATATATTAACTGTTTTCGGTACATCTTTTTGATTTTATATTGCCTGTTTTCAGCACTTCTTATTGTAATTGATATTGCCTGTTTTCAACTTTTTTTTATTGTAGTTGATACTGCCTGTTTTCGGCAACTATTACTGTCGTTCATATTAACTGTTTCCGGCACTTTTTAATATAGTTTATATTAACTGTTTTCGGTACTTCTTATTGTAGTTTTTATTGCCTGTTTTCAGCACTTCTTATTCATATTGCCTGTTTTCGCCTCTTTTTATTGTAGTTCATATTAACATTTTTCGGCATTTCTTATTTTAGTTCATATTGACTGTTTTCGGCACGTTTTATTGTAGTTTATATTAACTGTTTTCGGTACTTCATTTTGGAGTTTATATTGCCTGTTTTCAGCACTTCTTATTGTAATTCATATTGACTGTTTTCGGAAATTCTTATTGTTGTTTATACTGCCTGTTCTCGGCAATTCTTACTGTCGTTCATATTAACTGTTTTCGGCACTTTTTAATGTAGTTTATATTAACTGTTTTCGGTACATCTTATTGTAGTTTATATTGCCTCTTTTCAGCACTTTTTATTGTAATTCATATTGACTGTTTTCGCCTCTTCTTATTGTTGTTCATATTAACATTTTTTGGCATGTCTTTTTTTGTACTTCATATTGACTGTTTTCGGCACGTTTTTTTGTAGTTTATATTAACTGATTTCGGTACTTCCTTTTGGAATTTATATTGTCTGTTTTCACCACTTCTTATTGCAGTTGATATTATTATTTTCAGTAACTTCAAGACTCTTCTTAATCCTTGAGGAAATTGTCCAGCATTTACTGCCATATATGAGGAGAGTTGTCCCGTAAAATTTCGGTGCTCTTTTCATCCTTTCTAACGAGGGTTTTCTGTTGCTTAAGACTTTGCTTCGCTTTTGGAAGGCATCTTTGACTACACCCTGTGCGCTTTCAGATTTCAATGTCGCACTTTCCGTCTTCTGTTGAAAAAGACATCCCAGGTATTTAAATTTTTGTACATATTTAGAACTACACTTCTATATCTGTATGTATTTCTCTTATCAGTAATTGTAGTTATTTGCCATATTAACATCGATCGAACTGTTGTCATCATCTTTATTGCTATATTTACGACGTTTCAAGAACGTATGTCATCTGAAGAAGGCCGGAGCATCCGAATATGGCAATAAAGATGAAGACCAGAGTCCTAACGATGTAAATAATGTGAACCGCGCTTCTATTGCTTGAAGTCTTCTAAACATCAAAATTTGAAATTCGGAATTTTAAGTCAGTTCTAA
This sequence comes from Acanthosepion pharaonis, assembly GCA_903632075.3. Classification (NCBI taxonomy): domain Eukaryota; kingdom Metazoa; phylum Mollusca; class Cephalopoda; order Sepiida; family Sepiidae; genus Acanthosepion; species Acanthosepion pharaonis. The sequence goes on from CAHIKZ030005144.1 coordinate 360,568, forward strand.
ATAAAAATAACTGATCAATTCCAAAATAAAGTTGGTAATGCAGATTGTATCCCTATCTCATCTACCCGATCGTACAAGTCTGCTGGTTCGGTAAGATAATTATATGAAGTTACTTCTTTTGATAGTGATATGTGAGCTCAAATAAAATCTATAAAAATAAATCAATGAAAAAGGCTATGATGGTAAACTATATCCGGCTGCAAAGCCTCTGATCGGGAGACTGGAGTTTTTGAGGATCGCCGACCACGTCTTAATTGCTGCTGTTCCCAGTCCTCCCTGACCCTGGGTGGTAGCACCTGTTAGAGTCCCAGCTATGGGCAAATAGTGAAATCCCAATTAAAAAAGTCAACAGAACATTTTTTATCTTAAACTGAGCAACAATAAAATTTTATATCAAAATGACAAACAGTGCAACAATAAAAAAAAATATAAAAACACATTTTTATAGTAAAATTAACAACAATATATTTTATGATCTACAAGCTCTATATCTGAAATAAATAGCTTTAAAGTAGAAAATCATGTACAAAAGTAGAAATAACAGTACAAAACTAGAAAATAATGTAGAAAAGTAGAAATAACAGTACAAAACTAGAAATAACAGTACAAAAATAGAAAATAATGTACAAAAGATCTGTATTTGAGAGCATAAAATCACGTACGAAATATTTGGATTTCGACATTAACCATAGATGCTGGTATGCCGCTAAAGAAACTAATTTTCATGGCTGACAGGGTCTTACCATTTAGAAGTTTCGTGCAGCACAATCTCTCTACAGCCTGCTTTCTCAAATTAGCGTTTTACTAAGATAAGCTTAGTAATATAGCCCGGGGCAGCTGCTGTATATTCAGAGAGTCTTGATAAAATCTGAAGTAGAATCAGTAATACTATTGGTCCTGACCTGGCATCTCGGCTTCAGTCACTTTCCCAATGCGGTAATTTAGCTTCCGTGTGCATTTTCTATAAATACTTTGATGGTAATTGTTCGGATGAGATCTTTTCTATGGTACATAGACTTTATGAATTTAAGCGCAGTACTTGATTGGCGGCAAGGTCTCATCCCTTCCCAGTTAAATTGGCTAGATGTAACTGTTACAATTTTTCGATACATTATGTGCTAGTGAGCTAGCCTAAATGATTTGACTCACCTTATAGTCCACCAATAGAATGTTAACCAATCAATCCGTCGTGTATAAAGGCGGCCATTTTGTTTACTCTATCCGAATGTTCAGTGCCAGATTGTCAGGCGAAGAGAAACAGAAGGAAGAACTACTGAACTACGCTCTGCTACTTTACCGGGATATCCACTGCTAACCTGAACTACGCTTCCCTACTGTCTTCGAAATATTCACTGCTAACCTCTGGATTCTATACTCAAAGACGACCGTCATCATGAACAACAGTAACCATAATTTCTATGCGAACAGTTTCTTCTATTGCACTTCTCGCATGTGGAACTCTCTTCCGACTCCATGTTTTCCAACCGACTTTGATCTTCCCTAAATTTAAATTTAATATCAATTGTTACCTACTGTCTTCTTGATTATGCTTCCATTATTCTCCATCTTTAATAATGTTTCTCTTCTTATTCTTTCACATTCAGTAAATCTTTGTGTCTTAGTGGCTTTATTGCCTCGCTTGGGGGGGGGGGTGATGTGATTAAAAAAATCCCTTTGGTAGCGATAAAAAGTAACTGAAATTAAAATGCAAAAAAAGTTAGTCATAAATTGATAGAGATGATGCAGTATTTACATTATTTGCATTTAGACTAATGTCTCCCTCTTCTTTGATATTGCTATCACAACGTTTCGGTTGTTGTGCTCCCCGGCCTTCGTCAGTTATTTATTTGATCCGGTTAATCTTCAGGGAATTTCGAACCGAACAGTTTATTTAATCTATGGGATAAATTAACCTCTTTCTTCTTCTATGTCTAAGGATATTTTGTCATGTTCCTTTTTAGTGTTGTTCACTTACTGCTCACCCCGTTCTCACGGAGTTTAAGTCTCTACTACCGAATTAACGAATCAAAACTTTAATCCGCGGTAATTTAGTAACATAACGTTTGTGAGTTCAATCCCAGGTAGGAGCTGTACAAAACCAGTGGAATATGTCTTTTGAGAACGTCGACGATCATGGCTCTCTATAACTTCCTATATTTTGGTAGTCTAAATAACTCTTATCCCTTTAACACAACACTTTGTTTTTATGGTCCTGACATCAACTAACTTAGACTCTAAAAGAAGCTTACTATTTCCCTTTGCTTTCTTGTGTGGTTACGTATCTCCAAAAATATAGCTGCTGTCTTTCTGATTGTATAGCAGCCGTCCCTATTTAGACAAAAATAACCGAACAATGCTAAAAACGATTGTATAGACATAGACATTGCTAAGATAACAATTAAAGGTTCAGTTCGAAATTCTCTGAAGGTTCACCCATATTGACAGAATCCTGAAGAAGGCTAAAGAATGCACAGCAGCCGAAACGTTCTTCTTTCCAGAAATGTAGTACGGTTTTAATTTAGATACCTGTGTCGTTATGGAAAACCCTTTGAAATGGGAAGCCACAGGATAAGTGACAGAGTTTCACTGCTGATATATTTTGGCTGCAGAAGTTCTTGTTCTGGACAATAATATTCCTGCAGTCGGGTAGCATATCATATGAACCACCTAATAAGGGAAAAGATACATGCATTTCACTATTATTTCAAAAGAACATATAATTCACCAACACAAGACATGTACAGGGTGCGATGGGCAAATTGTCATCAAAATTACGCAAACTGAAAATAACACTGATATCTCATTTTAACAGATATATTTACCAAATTTGAACAAAAGGTATCTTGAAATACTAAAAAATAAATTTATTCAATAAAATCTCCATTGGCTTCAATCACTGCCTTCAGAATCTCCTGCAACTCTTCTAGGCGGATTCCTTGTTTAAGTTGGGGAATTCTGCCATAATACTTCGGTTCAGTTCATCTTTGGTGTTACAAGGAGTTTTGTTGGTCTCTCGATCAACTGCACCCCACACATAATAATCAAGGGAGTTGCAGACTGGGAATTTAAGTAGTCAGATGTAAGGGGTCATGTGGTCGCAGAAATTGTCTGGCAGCTATTACTGGGTTCTCCTGCTTGTGTGGCATAGAGCAGAGTCTTGTTTCGACGGTTTTTGTTCCCGATCCGGGTTTACGAGCTCTGGTCCCCACCTTAAAAAAAGACTTTGTGTCACAACTTAGTAGGGAGACTGAGTAAATACCTAGTGCAGGGACCTGTTGCCAGACATAGATCCTTCAAGTAGCCACCCAGGGCAGCACTACCTCATGAAGGCTCTAGATGTAGGGCTCCGTGTTGAGTCTGAGGCCTTGTGGGAAAATGAATGGAGGCATAACGTCGCCATCAGTAGTGACCACTCCAAACACCTTCGTAATAACCCTTAGGAATGCTATTTCCAAATTTCTGGCGGATTGAATTGCGTCAGGGTTCTCTTTTTCTCACAGACGGTACCCAACTGACACTACTATTCTCTGCATTCGACAAAATCAAGAACAAAAAACGCGCATGCGCGAAATTAAAAATATAAAATGGCGACGCTTTACCCATCGCACCATGTATATGTTAACATCTCTAATCAATTAAGATAACAAGGTAGGAGAGTTATACCTAGTGTGACATTAGGGAATTAAATAACCTGCAAAATTGTAAATACACATCCAATTATTCGCGTATTTATTAAAATTAGAGATACGAGCAAACACAGTCTGCAGCAATTGCCATGTCACTATAAAAGCACATTCTTTTTTTGTGGTCTTTGATCACTATGTCTTTGCGATTCACTTTGATTCTTCTGTCTGTGTGTAAAGTCCCATAAAATTGTTACAAGTCTTATGTCTGGAACTGGGTCTCATATTTGTGCCAATTCCTTACGGTTTCCTTCCCGTTAAAGTTACAGATTTTCGAGTGCAGATATTGGTCTACTTTTCTCATGCCGAGTCTTATATCCGGTGGGTGCTAATACTGTGCAACCTGATCCAAGAATGCCATTTGTTTCTGAATATTCATCACAGAATCGTCATTATATATATAAGGAACTTCTTAAGGTGTGCGCTGTACTTGTGTACATTTTTTTGTGTTTCTTTACGGTATGGGCTCCCAGGAATCCCTTTAATGTGTCTATTAGAATCTTTTCCTGTCAATCCGAGGGCTCTAACTACAACTAAAATTGCTGATGTCCTCATTCGCTACATTTTTAGATTTCGATTTCAAGGTCCTTGTATTTTGATAGTTTTTTTTAAGATCTTCAAAGATACATGACAATCTGTAGGGACTGTCATGTCAATAAGAAGGCACATTTTGTTTTTGCGGTCTCTGATTACAATGTCAAGGCGAATAGCTTTGATTGTTCTGTTTGTGTGTATTTTAAAGTCCCATAAAATTGTTACAGGTCCTATCTCCGTAACCGGGTCTGGGTGGAGTTCATATCAATTTCTTGCAGTTTCCTTTCCGTAAAAGTTGCAGATTATTATTATTATTATTATTATTATTATTATTATTATTGGCACAGTTACTTAAGAAGCATTGGTTGCTTATCATTATTATGATCATCATTATTATTATCGTTGTTATTATTATTATTATTATTATTATCATTATTATTATCAGGATCAGTTTCATCATCATTAATATTAATATTATTATTATTATTATTGTTATTGTTATCATTAATATTATTATTATCATTATTATTCGCGCCTTCACTTGAGAAGACGTTGATTATTATTATTATTATTATTATTGTTGTTGTTGTTGTTGTTGGCACCGTTACTTAAGAAGTATCGGTTGCTTATCATTATTATGATCATCATTATTATTATCGTTATTATTATTATTATTATTATTATTATTACCATCATTATTATCCTCATCAGTTTCATTATTATTATTATTATTATTATTATTATTATTAATTTCTTCGATTTCTGGAGTTTACACATTTCTTTCCGGTTCCCGCCCAAGGACCTAAGGTTAGAAATAGCATCATGACATTTTCCACTGACAAAAAAAAAAAAAAAAATTACATGGATAAAGCCCTTCGTAAAGTGTGGGCTGTACTTGTCAGAACAATTTTTTGTATCTCTTTGAGGCATGGACTTCCAGGAATCCCTCCAATTAGTCTACTGCAGTTTTTTCCAACAAATCCTAGGGCTCCAACTACAACAGGGATTGTTGATGTTCCCATATGCCATATTTTCGAGATTTCTATTTCAAGGTACTTGTATTTTGACAGCTTTTTGAATATCTTCAAAGATACATTGTAGTCAGCAGGGACTGCCATATCAATAAGGAGGCACCGTTTTTGTTTGTGGTCTTTAATAACAATATCTAGGCGGTTGGCTTTGATTGTTCTGTCAGTGTGTATTGTGTAGTCCCATAGAATTGTAACAGGTCCTATCTCCGTAACCGGGTCTGGGTGGTGTTCATACCAGTTTCTTTCAGTTTTCTTCCCGTAGAAGTTGCAGATTTTCCAGTGCAGATATTGGCCCACTCTGTCATGCCAGGTTTTATATTCAGTGGGTGCCAATATCGTGCAATCTGATACAAGGTGATCAGTCGTTTCTGGATATTTATCACAGAATCTGCATTTTGGGCTGACACAATATTTTAGTATATGTGCTTGATAAGCATTGGTCCTGTGCAGCAAGGATAAAACCTTCAGTTTCAGCTTTCAACCCTGCACTACGTAGCCACTGATGGGTACGGGTTTTGTCTACGTCAGCTTGTTTGGTACGCGCAGAGTATTGGCCATGAAGCGGTTTATCTTGCCATCACTTCTGTATCTGGTCGGTTGCATTCGTCTTTACTGTCTTTTTTAAGTATTTTGTAGTTTCAGCCGGTGTATTGTGCTGTACTTGCATCTCTACGCCCATTTGAAACTCCATTTTGAATTTGTTGGCTTCTTTTATTACGGAGTAAAGACGCTTACTACTTTCATGTTCCTTGACGCATACCATCATCCAGTCTTCTGTAGTTTCCAAGTATCTTTGTAGGCCAATTGTTGTAGTTTTGTAGGACAGTTCTAGTTGAACTAATCATCTGCCTCCTTCGGATCTGGGCACATACAGACGTTCAACATCAGCTTCGGGATGATGCATGCGATAGCAAGTGAGAAGCTTTCTCGTTTTGGTGTCCATTCGCTTAATTTCAGCTATGGTCCAGTTAAGGACATTAAAGCCGTATTGCACCACAGTGACAGCCAATGTGTTTATGGCTGATATTCTGTTTTTTGAGTTTAGCTCAGTATTTACTACCAGACGTACACGCCTGTAGTACCCCTTTCTTATTTTTTCCTTCATTTGGAGGTGTTGTATGCCATCTCCTTCGCTAATTCCTAGGTACTTATAAGCTTCATCATGCTCCAGTTCCCTAATCTTTGTGACAAAATCTAAATCTATTAAGGGTGTTTCTGTAATTCTACCTTTCTTGAATGTTACTTTTGCACATTTATCTAATCCGAAGTCCATACCTGTGTCGTCACTGAAGTATTTTACAATATTGAGGAGGCCTTTCAACTCATTGTCGTCTTTGGCAAAAAGTTTGAGATCGTCCATGTAAAGTAGGTGATTGAATATTTTCTTATTTATTTTGTAACCATAGCTACTGTTGTTCAGTTCATGCGTAAGAGGGATTAAGGATAAACAAAACAGAAGGGGTGACAGAGAGTCTCCTTGAAAGATTCCACGTCAGATATTCAGACGGTTGGATATGGCAGTACCTCTGGTGTGACTAAGGTATAGTTTGGTGTTACACATTCCCATGCTGTGCTTAAGGAAATTTAATACCACAGGGGAGACTTTGTACATTTACAAAGTCTATAGGATCCAAGAATGTGGAACACTATCAAAGGCTTTACGATAATCAATCCACGCTGCACTAAGATTTCTACGTCGTCTCCTGCAATTTTCCAGGATCATTTTATTTATCAGCAGTTCATCTTTACAGCCATATGAATATCTTCTGCATCCCTTCTGTTCCAGTGGAAGAATGCTGTTTGTTTCGAAAAAAGAATAAGTACGGTTCGTCAGTACAGACGTGATTAACTTATACGTTGTGGAGAGACATGTTATCGGTCTATAATTTTTCGGGTCGTCTGTTTCAGTTGTTTTTGGTATGAGGTATGTAATACCTTCAGTAATCCATTCCGGGATTTTATTGGGATTATTTACAAGCGTTGATAATGTTTTTGCAAGAATTTCATGGGTAGATGAGAGATGATGAAGCCAGAAATTGGGCAACTATGAGATTTTCATTTTTGGGATTTCGTTAGAGCTTGCCTAACACCATCTCTGGATATATTTTCCCATTCTTGCAGAGGTGTATCCAGCATTCGTTCTTTTTCACGCCGGATCCACTCTGTATTTGGGTTATACTCCTTTGGGATGCTCCAGATATTTTCCCAAAATGTCTGTACATTATCAATCGATGGTGGCCTTTCGACACGTATAGGTGTTTTTCCAATTTCCCTGTAAAAATTTCTTAAGATCAGTTCGGAATATTTTATTTTGGCGATAGAACCTACAACGTTTTTCGTATCGTCTTGTTCTCTGTGCCTTTAGCTGAAGTTTCTGCTTCAGTATTCCCTTGATTGATGGAACGTCAATTAGCGATTTAATGTTATATATCCGCTTGATCTTTTTGCACTTACGTGTGGAAATATTAGGGATTCTGGTGAGCTCATCTAATATAGAAAGCTCACATCTGATTTGTTTTATTTCTCGTATCAGTTTTATTTTCCAAGCTGGTTCTCTGTGGCTGTTAATTTTATTTATTGTCTTGACCCCAAGCTTCCGAGTCTTTGCTAAAGCTGTTGCGTATATGACGTTGTTAACTTCTGTGATGTTTCCCGGTCATTTATCTGTTAACAATGTTTCCAGAGCAGCGTTATATATTTTCACGATGTGCTTGTTGGAATTCGTCATATGGATTTTGGAAATCTGGTCTCTGTCTGACAATTGTATGAAAGTTACTCTGCTGAGTACTTGGATGACGTCATTTTTCACTTCGGTTTTTTCAGCTACGTGGTTTTCAAGGAATTCTAACTTATTCTCACTGAAGATGACTCCAGGTACATTTTCTGGAGAATTGCAGGTTGTGTTTAAGGTAGAGTCTTGGATTTCATTTCCTGGGAGATTATTTCGTATTTCATTCGCTTCAGCCTCCACTACAACCTCTGTCGCATTCCTTATTTCTACATTCGTCTCATTATAGTTTGAGTGATGGGTCATAGTATTTTGTCTTATATCTAATTTTATCTTATCTATTTCTGCCTTTGAGAGTCTGTTGTTTCGCATGATGTCCCTACGGACATTGGCAAGCATGTTTGGATTGAGGTTAGGTCTTATATCATTTCCCACCATACTTCTCCATATTTGGTATGTTTGATTGGTGGTTTTCTTTGCTGGGTTTTCGAGTGCAATGAAGAAGGATGTCATGACTTGTCGATACTCTTCGCGGCTCCATTTCGTTCGTTTACTTTTTATTAGTCGATTTGTTATTGAGTCACTTGGTCCAAGGCTGACAATAATCTGGGTTTGGTGACCTAGTGTCTCTTCGTGTGTGGAAGAGTTTGATCATTATTATTATTATTATTATTATTATTATTATTATTATTATTATTCGTGCCTTCACTGAAGAATCCGTTGCTTATTATTATTATTATTATCATTATTATTATTATTATTATTATTATTATTATTATTATTATTATTATCTAAATATCATTATTATCATTATTATTATTTTCTTTAGACCAGATTTCTTTTTACAACAATCTCATGGTGGATCAATGTCTTTAATAAATTAGAGAAAACATTTTAACGAAATTTTCTTTTTAAAAAAAAATAATGAAAGAACGCATTTTCTGACACAGACAAAAGGGCGATTTTTTTTTGTTTTACTGAAAACATTAGCTAACGTTGTGCAAATATTATTTATTTGAATTATTCCCCAAGTTAAATCTCACGATATTTTTATAAAAAAAATATTACTGTTTCGTTTTTTAAAGTACGCAAACGAAATAATTTTCTATACTACAAAATAATGTTATCATATATAAAAACAACTTGCAGCCATATCAGGCTTTCATTGATATCTTAACTTACCGATTCCACAAGCATCACAATATTTCCTTGAACACCGACTGGCATCTGTATAACACCAGGGCCGTAAACCATGCCCAGGGTTGCGACAAAAATTATGATTTCCTACACCATGTATTTCATCGCTACAATGAAAAGAAGATCCAAAATAAATGCAATGATTTTGTCAATGAATTTAAAAAGTGAATCATAATGAAAATCGACATTTGCAATTCGATCATTTACACTGAAAAGTGGGGGGGGGTGCATGCCACTTAATTATAAGTAAAAGCATCGACAGTCGAGAATATGATCTCGTTTTCAACGCAAGTCATGCACAGTCTGTTAACTATAAACAAACGTAGACAACAGTCGCGTATTTAGGGCAATATTACCTGACGAAGCCCATACCTATTCAGATGGGTTTTGAATTCTAAGTTTTATTTCGCCAGAACAAGATAGTCTAGTCAGCATTGCTATTTAACCCATACCCGATATAGGCGTGGGGGTAATAGATAAATTCATAACTTAACCTAGGGTATTTGTAAAAAAACATGAACGTAACGAACTCTACCAGAATTTGAACTCGGCACTCCAATTTTTAATTTCGCGTCGCTATTTCACTAACCGCACATCCACTTGACATGAGACAATACAAAAATATATTTCACTAAAATAAAACCGATAAGCAGCACTAAATAAAATTATTATTTAAATAAATTTAATTTAATGAGTAATTGTGTTGGCTTGTTTAGCTGTTAAGATAATTACATATATACTGTGAGAGTCTGTGGTCAGCGTGAAAGCCGAAATAAAAGCCAGTTAGAATATCAGTGCTGCAAAATCCACCTCAGTTTTATTTGCTCTAATGCTAACCTTCGTATTTCAGCCTTTGTTGGATTTAGGCTTTTCCTAGATCAGGGACCATTAGACTAATCTAGGTACATCCACAAAATCGCTAAAAAAGGCATACTGTGATGAAATATGCTCTAAACGTAATGAAAACATAGTTTTATCTTTAAAATTGTTGCTATTGTTAAGAGGAAGGTTCAAAGCATTTTGGGGTTATTTAATTAAATTTTTTACTTCTTTGCAGATCATTTGAAATTTTTATTAAAAAACTTGTTTTTCTTGCGTCAGCGGTTATGTTCTAGAGATGTGTGAGAAATTACATTGTTACAGTAGCATCAGGAGGCTTTATATGTTTTAAAATAACTGATTAAAAAATAGAGTTTTATCTAATATTGGTATATATACAAAAAAAAAATACTACGATTTTGTCTTAGCATGAAATTCCAAAGAATTTGCCAATATAACTCACTTCCAAAATGGAAATTGCCCGCTGTGTATTTGATGGCCATGATTTATAAAGAGTGTTCCAATAACTTGGACTGATTTTAATGTGAATTAAGTTTAAGCGTCCAATGATTTTCTTCTTTTTCTTTCAGATTTGGCGGACATTTGAGCGATATTATTTTTCACACATAATAGCCATGACTTAAATAACAAGATCCAATAGAGAAATCAATATATTTTCACCAATAACACTGATTTATTTACTTCTGACTTCGATCCGTCTTAACGAAACACCCTTATATATAATCCGTCTTAATGAAACACCATTTTTTATCTACGTCGGTGCTTATCATACTATCTGATGGGTAGTTTCTTTCTCAATGTGTGAGGGACCAGCTAGTGAGGCTTTCCAATGAGCCCCCACCCACGGTTTTTTTCTACATATGTCCTAATTCAGGATCATTTTGAGACTCCCTGTACTAAACATAAGGACACGGTGTTTTATTTCATTCTAGGCCACTCATCAGTGAAGTAACAAGTTTTGTCAGTGTGCCAGTGTGTCCGATATCATATTTGTGACATATTTCTGCCAACTCATTATATAATGACGATCAGAGAAAGCATTATTTGAACATTCTTAATAGCATTCATTTGTACCAGAAAAAAAAAACATAATATAAATGTCACATAAATTTTATTTATTTTATGTTGATTTTGTAGAAATATATCTTCAGGAAAATGGGTATTTGTATTTAGAGGTGGGGCAACACAAAATGTCGATTGATATTACATTTAACTTTTTGAGGATGATAGTTATCACGGAAGCAAGTAAGAAGAAGAGAGTTCCACTGTCGGGAATTGCGTGAGAAGTTGTTTGAGTAGAAGAGGCTATTACATTTAACTGTTTCGGCAGTAAAATGGTGGGACCGAGATGACAACCAAGTAGTACACTTAAATTCATGCGGTCGGGGCACCAGTGAAAATAGCTCGTCAAAGCAGTTGCCATGAAAATATTTATAGAAAAGACAGAGGGAAGCCTCATGAGAAAGTGTTTGGAGTCGAGACCTCAAATCAGGACCGATCATATTGTATGTCTTTGGATTTTTTCGAGAACCTCGTGATGAACAGCGGGAACATCAGACCATATATGGCAACAGTATTTCACGCATAGACGAATGGTAGATTTGTAGATATGAAGGATGGATTCAAACGAGAAAAACCTTCTGGCACGACGTAGAGAACCAACTTTCCTTGCGATAGATGCAGCAATTGATTCAATGTAGTTGTTCCGCCTTAAGTCAGTGAAGAACGTGAGACCAAGCAGACGCAGTGAGGCGCTCTTGTGGAGTTAAGCATCATCCATGCTGATAAGAGTCAGGGATGTTTCTCTATGATGAGTGAATGACAGTAGTTTTGTATTGGATGCATTAAAATTCAGAAGCCATTTCCTGTCCCAGTCAACAACAGATTGGAGGCCGTTTTCGAGACCAACGGACAGGTTAACTTTGTCAGCAATGCCGGATTTACTATTGAAACAGAAGTAAATGATATTGTCGTCTGCGTAGATGCCGACTTGAGAACTGATGACGTTAAGAAGATCATTGATAAAGATCATTTTGCCTAACATATCTCTTTTGAGTAACGAATATTTCCAAGTTGCCTTTCCTCATTATTTTTCGTAGAAATTATTACTGTCTTTTTTCTGGTTTCGTATCCTTCTGTAGAACTACATCTCTGTTGCCTCAAGCCTCTTCTTTATCTGTGAGGAAATTGTCCAGCATTCACTGCCATATAGGAGGATTACTGGCACATTCCCCAGTAATGCGTGTCACACAGTAAATACCATTATCAGAAACCTGTATAACATAGGTAATTCCATGTTTATAGAAAGGTCCAGTCATCGGGCTTTGGCGATCATACCTCTTCCGATTCATGACTAACGAGACAAAAACTAAGTAGCCGTTTCTTTCTACGGTAGACTGGCTGCTAACCAAGACTATAGGACCCAGTATGTCCTGTTATTGAACCCATAACTGGACGGAGAAGATTCATACCTTTCCGATGGGTATTTGTGCGTAAGTGAATATAATGGGCCTGATTGGAATTCGAACTCGGCGCTCTTATATCGCATTCCGAGCCAATATCCAGGATACTCGAGATCATGAACCAATTTCAAAAAGCTATTCAGCTACGCATTTTTCCTCTTATAGTAGGCGTCCTCGGGATAAAATGCGAGACTAACCCGCATGCGGGGAAATTGTGTTGGAATATGTACAGAAGGTAATAAAGATTTTATTAGTTCGTATACCACATTGAGCTACTTTACAGTGTTGATAGAAGCCAAAACCGTCTATGCGGCCTTGTAGGTGATGAACTATTTTCAATCTTGAAAGCCATTTCACACAGATGAAACTTTGAAAGCCTTTCGCTACTCTGTCGCAATTTCCATGGAAAATGTTCACACGAGCAATATCCCTTAGTTCCACTAGCCCTAACCCTCACAGATAAGACGCGCCACGTCGCGTAGACTGAGGCGATCACCCTCATCCCCTTTATATTTCATTAGTGAGAAGTTCCACTCAAACAGCTCTTCCCACGAACAGCTAGTTTGTGGGACCAACTCCTAAGCGGGTGCCTTCCCGACCACTGAAATCTTACCCTTCCCTTTTCTCTTACCTGTTACTCTTACCGCTCACATAATAAGCTCCTTCAGTAACCCCCAAACACGAGTGGCTCTTGTGCCTTTTATCTGGTGAACACTAGTAAAAAGAAGAAGGAATGTTGCTTACCGACTGTTGAAAGCGTGGTGCCTGCATTTGGTGGTCTCATTCCAGAACACACATCGGTCAAAATCTTTGGTTATATTTACAGTCCCTCGGTAACTTAAACCATGATCTTTGACGTTGTAACAAAATTCCGAATCTGTGGAAATGGATTTAATTTAAGCCAATATTTAAACGCAAGAACAGACATCGCGTCTCAATAATAAATATCCACTCATTCGAATACGGGAAAATAAAATCTATAAAAAGAATTTCGTCGTCAATAGGGAAGGAATATGCTTAATTTTGCCTTGGCTCATGTTACATGATAAGCTTAATTTAATTTCAACACACACACACACACACATACACACATATATATATATATATATGTATATATTATAAATTAACTGATTTAATATATGGTTTGTGTAGCGAAGAAGCCGTATTTTAAATCAGTTAATTTATAATATTTATGCTCTGTAAATTCACATTGAACACTGTTTTATAAAAATAAAAATATCAATTAAGAACACCGGATTATATAACTTACTGTTCTTTTTTTTTTATTATATATATATATATATATATATATATATATATATATATATATATATATATATATATATATATATATATCTGGCGGCCTGGCGATTGTGTGTAGCATGAAACAGCCTGTCGCCTCTGAGTGTTCACTTCAATGTTCACTTTTATATTTATATTTACCTACGCTCTATCTTTTATATTGAGTACTTTATCTCGTAAATATATCACTTATTTTCTTTATTTTATATATATATATATATATATATATATATATATATATATATATATAAATAAAGATGCTTTTGTGTTCATTTTTTTTCTATTCAGCACCTAGGTAACCTTTCGGCCAAAACTTCTTCAGGGACTGATCCTTGGTAGAATTAACGGATGTGATCTGCAGGTAAAGATTGGAGATAAAGTTGGAACACGTCTAAAAAGAATTCACGATTAAAATAAATGCGTAAATTTAAGATCAAGTTGTAAATGAACCACCAGAAGAGAGTAAAATAGAAAAAGAATTGCTCACTGATCTCCAAATAAGTAAAGGAACCGCAAAATGTTTTCCTTTTGCTTGCATAGAGATGACCGATGCAGTTTGAGACAAACGGCTTATAATATTTGTAGATGGTGCTTAGATCTTCCCATATGCAAAGTGAAACACGACGAGCAACTCTCATTCTCTAGTAGCTGCTGCTTAATTACCTAATTGTGTACAGACTGTGATGCACAAGTATGATTACTTAAATGTAATCTCAAAGACTTTGGAACGTTTTGGTTCAATCGTGTTTCAAATCTATAACTAGTCCGTTCTATATACCCAGCTTTGCACTGACTCTTGAATTTGTAGATTAATTAACTTACTAAGATAAGACAGATGGTCTTTGGTAAAGGAAGGAAAAACTAGTCGACTATCAAAAACAACATGTAATTTTACCGAAAAAAGGTAGAAGTGACCGACCTGGAAACTATGTCGGTCAGAATGTTACACTTTCTACCAAGCCAAGGCATTTTCAGATAAATAGGACACAGACTAGAGCCGAATTCAAGAGAACTATTGAAATTTTCTAACTTACGTTCTGTTGTACGATTAATAATGTTGTTAATAATCATTATCAATAAGAAGAGAACGTATTTTGTTTGACACTTGCTGAAGTGTAGCAGGAGAACAGATCATTAAGACCCAATGAACTAAAGTTTTGATTAGATTAACTTTTCTGGTACGAGGTACAAAAGACTTCCAACTAGTGTAAACGCCAGTAAAAGTTACCTTACAAAACATATATATTAGAGAGAGAGAGAGAGGGGGGAAGTGTGCGGAAATCGAAGAAAGAAATAATCTTCAAACACAGCTCTACAATATTTACATTAGTCGGATTAGTGTCCTCATCTTTGTCGCCATATTTGTCACAACTTTTTGGCCGTTGTACGCTCCGGCCTTCTTCAGGCGGTTGGAATTTCGAAATTCCAACCATCTGAAGAAGGCCGGAGCGTACAACGGCCGAAACGTTGTGACAAATATGGCGACAAAGATGAGGACAATAGTCCGACTAATGTAAATACTGTACATAATACCTCATCTCAGAAATATAGACAGACAGCTCTACAAATTGAAAAAATTATTATTTAGTATTTTTTTCTTATTTAAATTGAATTACAAAAATTCTTGCAAAACAAAGTCCGACAAAAGTATTTTGTTTTTGCCTTTAAAACACAACAGAAATAAATACGTTAGTATGACAGAAATGCAGAAAGTGGCTACTCAACTAGAGAGTCAGGTATTTACATGTTTTTATGAATGAGTGTAATTTTTCAGCAGTCAGCAAACAAGAGATGTGTTATAACTATCAATAATATATTTGTTGAAATAAATACGTTCGTTTGTTTTATGTGTTGCTTACTTTATTCTAAAATCGCTATGTTATTGCAAGAAGTTACTCGATGGAATATGTAGAATGTTGAGCAATTAATTATACGAAAGGTGTGAGAATTCAGTTTGTACACAACAACGAATCTTTGTCAAAGGTTTACGAAACAAAACTGAAGACTAAACTTAATGAATTTACGCGACGAATATTTATAGAAAATAAATTGTCTCGAGGAAGCTTAAAAGTTAGATTTCCTAAACTCAAAAGTCTATAGGTTAATAAATATTTTCCCTGCTTTTAAATATCTAATTTTAGCAAAGAAAATATTGTTGAACATTTTCTGCAGCGATCTCTCTAAAGTTTTAACAGACAACAGTCACAGTTGTCTGATATTTCAAAACCTTAATTGAGTTTTAAATAACGTTGATAATTGGTTAATAAATGCGAATGTGGAAATTGAGACTGGAGTCTACCTCTTCCACAAAAATGAGTTTTTAGTGATATTACTTAAACATATGGAATTTTTCCGCCAATTTTTAACGGGGTTCCCCACATATTAGGAATACCTTTTTCAATTTGTCATAGTTTTTCGTAAGATTTTCCTTGGAATATAGACATAGTTTTTCAATATATATATATATATATATATATATATATATATATATATATTATTGTCATCCACATACAGAGTCTTTCGCTGTATCACAGCTCATCAGTGTGGTTGACATCCGGTTGCCTCTAGCTAGATCGAAACCCGACTGAATTGGTGTCAGTCGGGTATTCTATCATTAAGCCGTTGGCGCACGGCAGGAGGTGAATTTAAACGTATTTTATTTTAGATAAACGCGCAGTGACTGAGAGAACTCGATTCCATTTACCGAAGAGTCATGCATTATTAGCCGTAATAATCACTGTTTACAAGCACACACTTCCTCCCCAGAGAGCTCAAATATATATATATATATATATATATATATATATATATATATATATATAACCAATATTAATATCCACATTCTTCTAATGTAGGCGCAAATACGATTGTCAATACGGGTGGAGTGTTTTCGAGTGTTTTCCGGTAGACGTAATATACCAATCTAAAGGCGGAAGGTGAACGTGCCATGTTATTTTTAAGGACAACCGAACCGATAGGTTTTACAATCACAAAATTTAATTCCATAGTAAACAATACTAAAAGAGCACAACTGTGTCGAAATATATATGAGAACAGAAGGATGCATTCGGTAAATCCCCTGCCGTCGAGTGGAAGATTATAAAGGCTGCACAATTCAACACCAGAATCTTGCGGATTATGCTTCTAGAAAAAACT
>CAHIKZ030005144.1:382500-462500 GCA_903632075.3 Acanthosepion pharaonis
TATGTATTTTCATAAAGTGCCGTGGAGATGTTCCTATCTCGTCGCTTTTTTGTGTGTATATATATATCTAAATATGTCTGGGTGCTTATGTATTATAATCTGATTGTGTTTGTGTTGTTTTGCGCGTGAGTTTAAGTTTATTTTTTATTTTCTCCTCAGTAATTTTATAGTTTTTAAACTTAATAGTGATTAAATTTGGATTTTAAAATTGGCAGTTTTTAATTTGAATATCAAATTTTATCATATAATTTAATAATTATTGGTTAGAATAAATTCTTTTTTTAATATCACCCGTATTTTAAAGATCTGAATAGCTATTATAACATGATTTCGTTGTCAAGCTTTTGAATTTTCCTATACTTGGGTTTTGATTGGTTATTCTAGCTTATGTAACAATGTTTTCCCCTAGCGAAGGATCGTTAATTAATTTGAAACTTTTAAAACCATTTATTTTATATTCAACACCATCACTTGATAAGACACCGAGTGTGTTACTGTACTGTACTGATGCGGCATTCATCCTGGGCGGATTGAGCCGGCTTCTTCCTGTTATGAGAAGAAGATTCTTGGGATAAATTACAGAAGTAGGGTACCCAGGCCTACTCGGATAACGTTCTTGCTTGCCGCGGGATTCCCACAGACGCAGAGACAGGAACGACCGGAAGCCGCCGGTTACCGATGCAGACGCTCCTTGGATTTTCACCAGAGCCCTTGTTAGCCGGCGTGTGTGTCAGACCTGTCCGCCTTGGGTGGCCCTACCAGGAACGAAGTTCCGGGCGGCATAGCTCTGACACTACCGTTTACACCCACCACCACCGACTGTGGGGTAAGGGTTGGACTTTGGGGGCTTACAGTACCAGGTGTTCCCAAGCGGTCCCCCATCTAAGTACTGACCTGGCTCTACGCTGCTTAACTTCGGTGATCGTACGAGAACCGGTGTTTCAGCGTGATTTGACCGAGTGTGTTGAAACAAAATGGCTATTTTTGTAGTGATTTTTATAACATATTTATGTTATAATTTTTTTAAATTATTAAAAAAAATATATATATATATATATATATATATATATATATATATATGAATCATTCATACAAAAACAGATATTGAAGTTAATGATATAAATAGCGAGAATCCGTCTTCGTAAACAAATTTAATAAATTATATTAATCCCGAACCTGTAGATGAATGTTATGATCCTTGTTTATGAATTCCAGTCACATAAGGTTTTTTTATAAGCTTTCATCTGTGCATACAGACATCATCAGGTATGGATATAGATTTGTTTTTTACATCCCGGTAATAACAGGACAACGAAAATATAGATGTAATCCGAAATATGTAAATTGAACTGCACCACATACTTGATATATATATATATATATATATATATATATATATATATATGAAGAAAAAATACAGAAAAAAAAAAACAAAAATCTTAATATGCAATTATGCTATATTAATGTTAATATAAAGTCGACGTCGGACGTTTCGGTCTATTTAAGACCATCTTCATGAACATTTTCATTTAAACATAATTAACATTAGAACATATAAAAATTTAACACAAAAGACGATATATATATATATATATATATATATATATATATGATGTGCGATCGATAAATTGTCATCCAAATTAAATTACACAAATATGAAAATAACACTGATACCTCATTTTAATAGATACATTTACCAAAATTATACAAAAATATCTTCAAATACGAAAGAGTAAATTTATTCAATAGAATCGCCATTTGCTTCAACCACGGCTTCCAGTCGACTTCGGAATCTCCTGCAACTCTTCTGGTAGATGCTGACATAATCCTTGCTTTTAGTTCATCTTTGGTGTAACTAGAAGTTTTGTGTGTCTCCTGCTCAACTGCGCTCCATACATATTAATCCATGGGGTCGCATTCTGTTGCAGACATAGGGTCTTCCAGCAGCCAATCTCTTGACTTAGGAGAGGACTAACTCCTCAAGGTATTAGATGTGGACGTTCCTGTCGAGTCTAAGCCACTGTGAATACACCATTAGACTCATCCAACTCTTCCGAAACCTGTGCACTATCCTCAGATTACTACCCAAACACTCTGAAATCTTCGTATTGGAACTCCTGGTGCGAATGCCAAGTAGTACAGCATCCTGAGTAAATTGCGTCACAATGGTCTTTTTCTCACAGACGGTGCCCAACTGACCCTACTATACTGTGCAGTCGACAAAATCAAAAACAAACAACGCGCATGCGTGAAATTAAAAATATGGAATGGCTACAATTTTCCCATCGCACCCTTTATATGCTGAGTGGTACAAAACCTTAAAATTGGCCCCAAAAGTTAAACTTTTTAATCTTTGGAAATGTTTCTTTCACCTGACATTCATCAGAGGATTTTCATTGATTGATCTTACAGTTTACTAAACCTTTGTATGTTATTTAAAGCCAGCAAATAGTTTGGGATTGTAAGAATATTTTGGAGATAATAATGATTTTCTGTTACATGGGGGAAGAAGAGATATATTCATTCCTTTCCCAAGAGTATTTGGGCGTAAGTGACTATAACGAACCCAACTGGAATTAGAACTCGTCTTCCCGAGTTCTGATACCGAGCCCTTATCTATTACACCACGCGCTCATCCAAGCTTAAAGCAACTGGTATTTTCAAGCGATCACCCATTTTAGGTCGTCCTGGGTAAGACGATATACAACGCACAGCAGCAAGACCTCTGATCAGGAGGTTTTGAGGAGCATGGAAACATCTCTTAATTGCTGGTGTTCCCAGGTCCACTCTGACTCGGGGTGGTAGCACCTGTTAGGGTCCCAGCTATGGGCAAACAGTTAACCCCGAAACTGGGTTAAAAACACTATGAAAGTGTAAAAATCGATTTTAATACCAGAAATACTTTGTAAAAAATTTATTACCATCAATACATTTTTGAAGAAAAAAATATTACCAACAATAGGTTTTTGAAGAAAAAATATTACCAGCTATACATTTTTGATGAAAAAATATTACCAGCAATACGTTTTCGAAACAAATTATTACCAGCAATACATTTTTGAAGGAAAAATATTACCAGAAATAGATTTTTGACAAAACAAAATATCACCAGCAATAAAAAATTTTCGGCATTAAATAACACATTGAGGTTGATATGCCGTAAAACAAAACAAACCAAACCCATTTTAGTTATTGACCATCTCGACATTTCTTAACTTCGGGAACCTATGTTTCAATTTGACATCACAATATTGAACTCACTAGTGGCACCAGCAAATTTGTCTATCATCAACAGAAACTTGTGGACCACCTCAACAGAAACAACTTTCTGATATCTTAACTATTATCACGCAGAGCTAACCGCCTTATGGATCTCGAAGGCCTTTGACAAGATGTGGTATCGGGAATTGCTACTCCCCAATTGTTAAGGCTTTCCTCACTTGTCGATCTTGGATTGTGATTGTTAATGGTTAATCACCTGAGGCACTAGAGATTAATGCTGGTTTTCCTCGTCCCTCGACTCTTTCTGCTTTATATTTAACGATTTGTCTCAGAACATTATCAGATGAGTAGTGAATATATACCGGATGAACCGTTGTATCTTAGAAAACAGCTAGTGTAACAGCAAAAATTAGATTAAGCTTTGAACCGTTGTATCTTGGAAATGATGAATAGTAAATATAAAATTAAGCTTTGAACCGTTCTATCTTAGAAATGATGCATAGTAAATATATTTGTAACAGCAAAATTGTCCACTTGTTAGATTAAGCTGTTGAACCGAAATGATGTAACAGCAAAATCACTTGTTAGATTAAGCTTTGAAGAAAATGATGTAAATATATACCTAGTGTAACAGCAAAAATAGAAATGATGCATAGTAAAAATATATACCTAAATATATAAGTGTAACAGCAAAAAATCTTGGAAATGATGAATAGTAAATATCCAATTGTTAGATTGAACCGTTCTATCTTAGAAATGATGAATAGTAAATATATACCTTTGCAAAACCGTTGTATCTTAGAAATGATGAATAGTAAATATATACCTAGTGTAACAGCAAAATTGTCCACTTGTTAGATTAAGTTTTGAACGTTGTTAGATTGAATAGTAAATATATTTGCAAAATTGTCTAAGTGTTAGATTAAGCTTTGAACCGCTGTATCTTAGAAATGATGAATAGTAAATATATACCTGGTGTAACAGCAAAATTGTCCAATTGTTAGATTAAGTTTTGAAGCTTTGTATCTTAGAATTGATGAATAGTAAATATATACCTGGTGTAACAGCAAAATTGTCTAAGTGTTAGATTAAGCTTTGAACCGCTGTATCTTAGAAATGATGAATAGTAAATATATACCTGTCCAATTGTTAGATTGTTTTAACTTAGAATTGATGAATAGTAAATAAAATTGTCCAAAATTGTTAGATTAAGCTTAGAAATGATTGTAAAACCGTTCTATCTTAGCTTTGTATCTTAAATGATGAATAGTAAATATATACCTAGTGTAACATTGCAAAATTGTCCACTTGTTAGATTAACAGCAAAATTGTTTGAACCGTTCTGTCTTAGAAATGATGAACAGTAACAGCAAAAATATATACCTGTATCTTAGAAATGATGAATACAGTAACAGCAAAATTGTCCAATTGTTAGATTAAAATTGTCCAATTGTTAGATTAAACTTTGAATCGTTGTAAATATATCTGAGAAATGATGAAACTTAGAAAGATGAAATATATACCGGATGTAACAGCAAAATTGTCTAATTGTTAGATTAAACTTTGAACCGTTGTATCTAAGAAATGATGAATAGTAAATATATACCTGGTGTAACAGCAAAATTGTCCACTTGTTAGAGTTTTAAGCTTTGTATTTGAAATGAATTTATATCTTAACAGCAAAATTGAAATAGAAAATGAATAGTAAATATATACCTGGTGTAACAGCAAAATTGTCCAATTGTTAGATTAAGTTTTGAAGCTTTGGTGTAACAGCAAAATTGTCCAATTGTTAGATTAAGCTTTGAACCGTTGTATCTTAGAAATGATGAATATTAAATATATACCTGGTGTAACAGCAAAATTGTCCACTTGTTAGATTAATAGATATCTTTGAACCGTTGTATCTTAGAAATGATTAATAGATATCTTACTCGAATTCTCCGCAGTTTTATAAAACTATTGAACTATACTTTGAACAATAAGAATGCATTTAGCTCTTGTGACCTGATCCAGTTTTCCTCTCTAGTGTTCCCTCTTTTTAAAATTTAATCACCGTTCTTTTGATGGTTTCTTGAATGGACTTTGATGTATAAATGTTCGTCCCATTACTGAATGTCTGAATGATCTTTTTTCCTCTCACCATTGCTCAGTAGGGAAGTTATATTGGGGCTGACACAAAATGATTTCAACCTGTTCTCTTTCTAGCTGAATAACACAAAGGGTCTCTTTAGTGATTCTTACGACAAATTGTGTCAGAATGGCGAAACGGCTTATCTGAAAATCTAGAAGAAAAGAAACTCTATTAATTTCATTTTTTTTTTTTCAGATATTTAACATTTTGTGGGGTGGGCAATTATGCCATGTAGTTACAGGATTTCGACAATTTTTCACCTGGTATGCACATAGTGTATGAACGCATTTTCAGATATCTGGATGACCAATGTCTTTCAGATGGTATCTACTCTGGCTTATCTCTCACAGTTTGTTTTTGTTATCTCTACTTCAGATCGTGAAGTTGACACACTTCAAAAACCTCGACATTCCGAAAGATACTTGTCCGCATAAAACCTCAGTAGTTGTTCTAAGAAACCTTTTGCCCCGAACTATCGCCAAATTTGGTCAGCTGACTTAACCGCTGTCTGAAGATGAAAGGTTTCCCAATCCCATAGAAGGTGTCACCTGTATGCCCTGTTTGCGATATCCACTCACACTGTCGCCCTGTTAGAATCCTTATTGTCATCAATAACATTTTCGATTTTATCAACAAAAAACTGTTGATCAACTCAACAGAAACAACCTTCTGAGCAAATATGTTTGTCCTTCCTCTCCACTGCAGATGTCTTTAACACATCTCGAGAACGATCGCCTTATATATCACGAAGGCAACTGACAAAGGGTAGCATCGGTGATTGCTACACAAACACACCTGCTATGGAATCTCTGGGAGAATTTTCACAGTTATCAAGTCTCTCCTGTCAGGTACGTCTATGAAGGTTGTTGTTAACGGCCTTTTCTTTTGAGGTACGATAACAGTCCCCAAAAGATTCTCTCCTTGGCCCAATCCGTCTTTTCTGTTAAATGAGAGCATTTTCAAATCATTAGTGAGTATATATACAGATGATATTACGGTGGATGGAAGCACCCCGAATATCTGAATAGGCAGCGCTTAGGAGATGATCTATCATCATACTTCTACAGCTCAAAAGTGGGAAATACTCTCTTGTGTCATTGAATACCTCCAAAAAAACCTAATAATGTTTCATCTCTACCGTGCAGACACTATATTATTTCCACTCCTGATGAGTGATTAGTTCCTCAAAGACGCTCTTTACCACAAACGCCTATTGGATCTAAAGCACACTTCATACCTCAGATGGAATATATATTAGATATTCGTAGCATTGGTAAAGATACTGGACAAATGGTCAGCTCCTGGCTCCTGCTGCTATGTTCTGTTGTGGATTCCGGGATGAAATCCGGTCTCAAATGAATGACAAACGCAGGAATGAAATATAGCAAATAAATGTATTAACGTAATAATACAATTGGTTATACGGTTAGTAGATCCAGAAATGCGGTTAGTAGCAATAATAATATATATACAGTCTTGGAAATTCAGTATCGAAGTAGGACTTCCTTCTGAATCTACGTGCTCGCAACTGTGACTCCTACAAAGCGGTTACCTCACGCTTTCACTCTCACTCTCTCACTGTATCACTGTCTCACTGTCACACCCTCTGACTCCCGGGTATTCACCGGCAGCAGTACAAGTACAAACTGGGCGAATCCACTTGTATGAAAAAAGGGGTGGACCCCTTAACATGTTCTATCTTTGCAAGAGTCGCACAAAGCTACGAAATGAGTATTGCCGCCATATCTAGGCTGGTTCTGTCCAATTTTCACTCCAGATTCGACAGAGTTTAAAAGTGATTGGGTAGCCTTGTGGATGATTAATTATTGTTCACCTTGCAATCCTTATCCCAGAGACGAAAAGTTGCAAGCCTCTCACTAATCTATCGCTATTACTAGGATACAATTTCAAACGAGTTATATTCCTTAGACCCGACCCCCAGCTCAAAACTCCACAGTTCGGATTCGCCATGCCATGTTCACAGTAGCAAATCACCCTCATCCACGTCGTAGTGAGTTCTACACAGACGACAACTTCTCCAGAACTGTCACTATATGTATGTATATGTATATATATATATATATATATATATATATATATATAGATATATAGATAGATAGATAGATAGATAGATAGATAGTGACAGTCCTGGAGAAGTTGTCGTCTGTGAAGAACTCACTACGACGTGGATGAGGGTGATTTGTTATCTATCTATCTATCTATCTATCTATATATATATATATATATATATATATATATATATATATATATATAGATAGATAGATAGATAGATAGATAGATAGATATGAATGAAGAAAGAACACGGTAGTACAAAAGTTCGAGATGATGCTTTAATGAATAAGTCCTTTTTAAGTGCCTTGTCAACCGATAACTATCCTACATGTCCTCATAGTACGCACTCCTTGCTCCTTCCTACCAATAATCTTTCTCAGTAACTCTCTACCTAGAGTGACACTTGAGCTTTGTATTTTTTGATATGTGTGTAAGTCTGTGTGTCTGTGCGTGAGAGAGAAAGAGTGTGATTTCTGCCCAAATACACAATATAATATTAAGTAATTCATCGAGTCTTATCGGCGCTCTATCAAGTCTAATTAGTAATCGCTTCGTCAACGAAGCTTGTTGGTACAGTTTGTAAGTCGTATCGTGACGTTCCATGTTCGATTCTTAGTAGTGGATGCGCACTCGATGAATTACTTAATTATGATCATTTTAAATCCTCCTAATAATTCTCTCTCTCTCTCTCTCTCTCTATATATATATATATATATATATATATATATATATATATATATATATATATATTAATTTATTGAAACTTCAAATGGATGCGTCGACTTTCCATATATTCGAATCGCTACAGATTATACTAACGTTGGTTTTAAAGAGTCAAATGCACGTGAAAGATGATTGAGTAATGAATATCAGAAAAAATCATATCGCAAAAGTAAAAACAGCAGAATTTCTTTCTTATTTTTCTCCATATAACATTCTCTGATGAAGCTTTAATAAAAGTGAAACATGTTACATTTATAAACGTTTCATATTTGTTCTTTATCTTATCCTTTATATATATATGTGTGTGTGTATTATTCTGATGTTTTCGCTATGTATGTAATTTTTTGTTGTATTAGAATGGTGACTTTATTATAACGTGGTCATATTATTCCATGAACTTTAAAATGAAGTTAAAAGACCGACCTGCGAGTATAAATTATTAAAAACAATAATTTGGAAAATATATTTATAGACTCTTATAAGAAAATCGAATAATTATATCATTATTTTTGACGGCATGTGTATAACTATTACACCCTCTTCTTTCTCCCCCACATATATATATATATATATATATATATATGTATATGTGTGTGTCTATGTGTGTGTGTGTGTGTGTGTGTGTGCGTGTGTGTGTGTGTGTGCGTGTGTGTGTGTAAATGCTAGTTTTTGTTATTTATGCAATTGGCATCTTCAGTAAAAAGAGCAAAATGTCATGAACAAATGTTTTCTCCTTGACAAATAAATTAAATGGATTTTCTTTTAATCAAATGTAATTACGTGATTGCTGTCTTCCTTCGTTTAGACGATTCAGCTCTGAGATTGAGCATTCGTAGGGTCAAGGATGAACGATATTGTGGTGTAGAACATAGATAGATAGATAGATAGATAGATAGATAGATAGATAGATAGATAGATAGATAGATAGATATGAACAGGCTGAGATAGATAAATACGAAACGATGAGATATGGGCTGAATATGACAGATATGAACAGACAAAGGTACATACATATATTTGAACAGAAAGAGATAGATAGATAGATAGATAGATATGAATCAGATCGATCTCTCTCTCTCTCTCTATATATATATATATATATATATATATATATATATATATATATATATATATATATAGAGAGATAGAAAGAAATATGAATATATATGAATATATCTATATATAGATATATATATATATATATATATATATATATATATATATATTATATATATTATATATATAGATGAGAGAGAGAAATTGGGTGATTCATAAACATATATATATATATATATATATATATTATATATATATATATAGAGAGAGTTTGCCAAAGAAAAACGGAATATAGATAGATAACTGTAATTGATCTCTCTCTCTATATATATATATATATATATATATATATATATATATATTATATATATATATATATATATATTTTAGAAAGAAATGAATGAATATAGATGAGATATGAATGTTGATATCATCGTATATATATATATATATATATAAAATCCAGCAGAAGATCAAGGATTCATATATATATTATATATATAAAGAGAGACATAGAAATAAATGAATGAATATAGATAGATAGATAGATAGACAAGAAAAATGAGAAACAAACAAAACGGAACTCAGTAACTGTAATGATTCCACATGATAGTCCCGATAATTGTGCCTTTTGTACAACTCAGCATGTGAGTTGGGCATCGTCAAAATCCAGCAGAAGCGGAAATCCAATTATCTGGACAAGAAAAATGGAGACACCAAAATGTGAAGGCTCATAGGAACAGCGAAATATATTTTCAGAGACTCTCTAACGTATTAAGCGATGAAAAAACATTAGTAACGAATACGAAATAAATGGACTTAATGTCTACCGTCCTATAATGACAGTGAAATCTGAAACGAGACAGCCCGCGGCCAACGTGCAGTGAAACAAAATGCCTTAAATTCAAAGTTGTTGCACGACCACAACTTGATGCTATCTACTTCCGTTCTCTAAATAGAAAGGTTTGTTTGAAAAGTCATCGTTTTTCATCCGATACTCTATTACGTTCTTATGTAAATTCTTTCATTTTTTTTTTTTTACCTATATTGTCGTTTTGCGAATACTGTCGACGAATAATCTTTCGCGGCATTTTTTTTTTTTTTTTGCTTCTTAGTAAAATCCTGTGAAACTGTTCTCTAACGTTATTGAAATTTTATTTCAGATTAACCCCCTTGACAATGGAATGTCAAGTAGACAAGAATGAGCATGGTCGACATTTTCTTCTCTTTGCTTTTAATCAGTCATCAAAACTGCTCAAGGAATTTGTACTGTGTACGTAGATGATTTTACTACTGACATAATGGCAGAGAAGTCGTTTTCCGGTTTCAAGCAAGGGAAGGTGTAACTCAAGGCTCTCCGTTTTTCTGGCCGAACTGTTCAGTTTAATGAGAATCAAATGAACGCGCTGATTAAAAAAAATTAAAAAAAAAAAAAACGCGCCAAACAAAAAAAAAAAAAGAAAAAACGCGCCAAACCAAAAAAAAAACAAAAACGCGCCAAACCCCCCCAAAAAAAAAACAAAAAAAACGCGCCAACCCCCCAAAAAAAAAACGCGCCAAACCACTAGGGAAGTGGATCAGAAGTTGTCAATTTGGCATGTTACTGTCACTCGAAATCTTCGGTGTTTCATTCAAAAACTATGTGGTGCTTTGAAAACGTGGCTTGATGAATGTTTCAAGTCAAATTCTACTGATTTCTTTCGTCGATGCATTAAACTGTCCGTGAATCGTTGGCAGGATGTGGTAAAAATGAAGACGAATAATTCATCAGAACTGTTAATAATAGATAAGCATTAAAATAAATTATTTTTAAAAAAACGAAATACAAACATTTTACAAACTTTAAAGCAATTCTCCACACTTTTAATATTCCTCGATGGATTTGTTGTTATTTTTTCTCAAAACTTGAATTGTTTCATTTTATTTCTGCATCTCCTAATTCTCACCCTCGTGACCTGGTTTAATTACCGTAAATTGTGGCGTACAAGTCGACCTGGCTTACAAGTCGTCCTGGCTTACAAGTCGACCTCAAGATTTTAATCGCAAAATTCTGAATTCAACCTACATCTACAGTACAGTTCGAGCCCAGAATATCCGCAAGCCTACCACTGGCCGAAAAACATAATCCTACCGGAAAATGAAGTTAGGCTACACTATACGATAACCTGTGCCAAAACGACGTAAGGTCGCATCGCTTACCTGTATATTGAAAATACTAACCGTAATATCTGTCTATGTTGGTTAAGATTTCTTTAGGCTTGAAAACTCTACTCGTACGCCGCAAATTTACGCTAACTT
Source organism: Acanthosepion pharaonis (assembly GCA_903632075.3). Classification (NCBI taxonomy): domain Eukaryota; kingdom Metazoa; phylum Mollusca; class Cephalopoda; order Sepiida; family Sepiidae; genus Acanthosepion; species Acanthosepion pharaonis. The sequence continues at coordinate 394,007 of CAHIKZ030005144.1, forward strand.
GTCTCTCCGGTTCATTATTGTTGTAAAGCCTGGTTCGTCCCCAAAAAGGCTACCAGTGTCCTTTATACGTAGAAGGATAACATAGCACCACAAAATCTATTATTTTTTTTTAACTTGATTTGAATCAATTAAAAACAGAAAGAAAGCCTTTTAGACCAAGTACTCACCGTATTCCTGGCTGTCCAATCATATTGAACCGGACTTCGAGGAAATCCGTGCAAGCTTCGTCACTATTTCCATCAATAGAAAACATGAGAAATTCCAGGCGAATGATGGATTCCTTAGGGGCCTAAATAAAAAAAAAACAAAGTCTATCCAAACTGAAATAGTGAATAATTGTTACTCCTTTCATGTTTGTTCATTTGTATTACAAGAATTAGGCCATTATTCTCTGTTATATTTTAATAAATTAAAATGAGAAGGAAATATGACCAAAAACCTCTTATACAACAATCTTTTCAGTTGTGACAAGGGATATAAATGCCGGGCCAAAACAAATAAGGATTGAGAAACACTGAAAAGTTTTAATGCATAGAGAATCTTACAGATGGGAAATGACAAACCATGTCTTGAGGGTGAATATGGAACCTCAACCTCGGAAGAATGAATTCTAAATTGTGTCCTTAAGGACACGTGGCACAATGGATAAAGGCGTTGTTTAGATCCAGTGACAGGACCCAAAGAGTTGTGAGTTCAATACCTGGTTAAAGCAGTGTAGAACTTGACGGGGTGAATTAAAAGGAGATAGCTGATAACTGACATCCATTAGACATGGCACGTGAAACTAGAACAGTCTACCCCAGCGACCGAAATAAAGGGTTCAGTTCGATATTCCAACCACCTGAAGAAGGCCGGAGCGTACAACTGCCGAAACGTTATGATAAATATGGCAACAAAGATGAGGACAATAGTCCAAATAAGGTAAAAAATGTACATAATACCTCATCTCAGAAATATAGACAGATACTGAATGATCGGATAAATATGGCAACAAAGACGAGGACAATAGTCCGAATCATATAAATAGTGTACATAATACCTCATCTCAGAAATATAGATAGATACTGACTTCTAAATTATCGTCACGAGATCCATAACCAAAGTTCATAAAGGCTCCACATTCACGGCAGCCGTATCTGGAGTTATGTAAATAAGAGCCCATCCATGTTCAGGCAGGTTTTGAAGTTTTGTTTTGATTTTTTTTCTTTCTGGACCTGTTGCCAGCTAAGGCAAGCGAGTTCATTTTTCCCCTGCTATATTTTTTCCACAGCTGGTATAATATGGATTCACGCCCTTTCTAAACGAATGGGCGTGAAGTGAACGAAACAAAAGTCAAACGGAATTGAAACTCGGTTTCATTTTCCGAGACGATAACCGTTAGGCTATTCGTATATCCACACACTAGAAATTATAAACAAGGAAAAGCAATGTAAGATGAGAGAGTTAAAGCAAACATCGCATATGATCTGCTATGATCTTCTGATTGCCAAACAAGAATGCATGTCAATGGAAACTGAGTTTTTTATATTTTTTTTTTTTTTAATGCTCTCCTCAAATGCGATCACAGGAATGCGGTCGAAATTCACCACGTCCCCTTGAAGATCACAGGCTCATCGCATATGTCTATCGAGTACAGTTCAAAGAGCTTGAATCCGGAAATGTCGGGTGTGATCTGGGTGCTGCGGGATGTACAGAAAAGGTTTACAATTACAACAAAATAGAGTGAATAAGTGAGGAAATTCAATAACTTTCTCTAAATCTTTTTGTTTAAATAAGGTGTTGTAATAATGCCTAATCCTGTGTATGACGCTAAACTACATCTGGCAGTAAGTCCTCTGATCAGTGGATTGGAAGTCTTGAGGAGCATGGATCCACCTCTTCATTGCTGTTGTTCTGAGGGCGACCCTAACTCGGGGTGGTAGCAGCATTTTGGGGCCCGAGATATAGGCAAATAGCGAACTCCCAAATAAAAATAACACGCTATGAAAGAAAAAAAAATAACACACTATGAAAGAAAAAGAATAACACATTATGAAAGAAAAAAAATAACACACTATGAAAGAAAAAATAACATATTATGAAAGAAAAAATAACACATTATGAAAGTAAAAAATAACACACTATGAAAGAATAAAAATAACACCTTATGAAAGAAAAAATAACACACTATGAAAGAAAAAATAACACACTATGAAAGAATAAAAATAACACCCTATGAAAGAAAAAATAACACACTATGAAAGAAAAAAATAACACACTATGAAAGAATAAAAATAACACAAGAAGAAAAATAACACCCTATGAAAAAAAAAAAATAACACACTATGAAAGAAAAAAATAACACACTATGAAAAAAAAAAAATAACACCTATGAAAGAAAAAATAACACATTATGAAAGAATAAAATAACACCTATGAAAGAAAAAATAACACCCTATGAAAGAAAAAAAATAACACACTATGAAAGAATAAAATAAAATGAAAGAAAAAAAAATAACACCCTATGAAAGAACTATGAAAAATAAAAATAACACATTATGAAAGAAAAAATAACACCCTATGAAAGAAAAAAATAACACACTATGAAAGAATAAAAATAACACATTATGAAAGAAAAAAAATAACACCCTATGAAAGAAAAAATAACACACTATGAAAGAATAAAAATAACACCCTATGAAAGAAAAAATAACACACTATGAAAGAATAAAAATAACACATTATGAAAGAAAAAATAACACACTATGAAAGAATAAAAATAACACACTATGAGAGAAAAAAATAACACATTATGAAAGAAAAAATAACACATTATGAAAAAAAAAAATAACACACTATGAAAGAATAAAAATAACACATTATGAAAGAAAAAATAACACCCTATGAAAGAAAAAATAACACACTATGAAAGAATAAAAATAACACATTATGAAAGAAAAAATAACACACTATGAAAGAATAAAAATAACAAACTATGAGAGAAAAAATAACATTATGAAAAAAAAAATAACACATTATGAAAGAAAAAAATAACACACTATGAAAGAATAAAAATAACACATTATGAAAGAAAAAATAACACCCTATGAAAGAAAAAATAACACACTATGAAAGAATAAAAATAACACGTTATGAAAGAAAAAATAACACATTATGAAAGAAAAAATAACACACTATGAAAGAAAAAAATAACACACTATGAAAGAAAAAAATACAGAGGAAAACATTTGTATAAAAAAATTACCAACAATACATATTTATAGTAAAATTACCAACATTAAATTTTTAAAACAAAATGACCAGCAATACTTTTTATCTGTAGTTAAAGCCATAAAATTGTGTTCAAAATATTTACTTTTCAGTATTAAATAACCCATAGAGGTTTATATAACGCTAAACAAATCCAACCAAGCAATCATCTACCATGTATTCAATTGTGAAAGAAGAAGAATATATATAATATTATTACTTCAACAGCCCTCAATAAAATGTCGGCATTAAATGACCCATTAGGAGTCGATGTGCCTTTAAACAAACATATCAATCAATAACTCAGTAACAATACCTTAATCCGGCTTATTCCCCCGTGAGAAGTTTTCAAGTAAATCAGTTTATTTTACTATTTGCACAATAACTTCAACGCCAGTGAATGCTGGACAATCTCTTCTCAGACGAAAAAGAGGCTTAAATCGACAGAAGCGTGGTTCTACCGACGGACATCGAGAACTCTTTGGACTGAACATGTCCGCAAGGATGAAATTTTAAGGATATAGAAAATAGAAATTAAAAGAGCACTTATATAATCAGAAAGAGAATTTGAAATTTCCGAAACACTTAATGTGGAGGGGGGCAGCAGGTAATATACTAAACGAATTTGACTGAATAGGTGACAGAACAAGGACAAAAAATGAAAGTAAAACGTTCAAAGTTACTTAACGCCACAAAAGACACAACCTTTTAGAGAGTTTTGATCGCCCACGTCTTGACCTAGATGCGATAAATAAAAGAAGAAGCCCATCTCGCAAAACATTGATAGTAATTTCGTCTTTCGAATATTATGGTATCAATGTTATGTGGCTGCAGATTAGAAGGTCGTCCGTTTCCCACTCCTCCTCGGCTTTTTTGAATGCGAATAAAGGTTTATTTCTTGTTTCCTGTTTAGGATTGGGTTTTCTTTTCATTCTCTTTAACTCACAGTAAGCACCTTGCGTTTTAGTAGAATTATCGCTTTGCTTGGGGTGAATTGGTTAAAACAAATGAAAAAGGGGCCGCTCGTTTTAAAAATCAACAGCAGAAATATGACATTTTGCCTAGTTTCATCCCCTTGTACAGACAAGGTTGGGAAAAATGCAACAATCTCAGCCACAATGTAAGTGTAACACTCGTTATAGGTATTTAATAGTCTTAACTGAGTTTCGATCTAAGGTCACAAATTTGGGGCACCCAGTGAGAATTGGACTCAAAAAAACAGTAATGATGTGTGAGGCAATTATAGAAAGAAGGAAAACAGCAAAGACATCTTGTTAAAAATAATAATAATAATAATAATAATAATAGAAAAAGAAGAAGATAATAATAAAATAATAATAATAATAATAATAATAATAATAAACTTGGAATTATAAAAAAATGGAACAAAACAACACATTGAAAGAAAGAAGCTTAAAGACATACAGAAAATTGTCTTATTAAGTACAGCACACACACTAAGGAGAACTTTGTCTATGTAACGCTAGCAAACTTCATCGGAGATAATAAAAAAAAAAAAAAAAAAAAATTAACATGAAATATGGCAATAACAACAACCACGACCTGCCTTAGGTCTTTCCGCAGACTTAGAAGTGTGAGAAAAAAATAATAATAATAATAATAATAGAAGACGAAAGAAATGACCTTACCTTGATTAACCAATTACAGGAGAGGTTATTCTCATAGTTGTTTGGGAAATTCGGTGAGGTCAAAATTGCTGACCTTTTCTTCCGATGTAATTTGACAAGTTCTCCACAGTCTGCAAAAAAAAGAAAAAGAAATAGTTTATAAATGCATTATTTTTTTAAATCGTTCGCAGCACTTAATTTCAATGCGGTTCCGCTCACAGATGCGACTGTGTGAAGCTCAGATACATCAGAGTAAATAAGCTTACACAAGTCTGGCACAGGGCTAAAATCCCGAAGCACCGAGATAGAACTAAAACAAAAGCATGTACTTTCAGGACGCCAGCAATCATGGCCATCCACGACTTTATTTCTTTTAATATCTTTAAATTGTGTATTCTCATGACTGTTCATGAGAAAGGTCATAGAGTTGTTTCCTCTTAATTTCTTACTGGATTTGTCGTCTTTTATTATAGTTTACAGTTTTTCTTCGTGCCCTGTGTATACATTAGATTGATTGTTGGATGCGTTATACAGATTTTTATTCAACATGGTGTAACGGAAGATCGCATGTATGAGTTAACCAAGCAGGGATCGAACTGAGTCTTAATTCTTACAAGCTTAACTTGATACAAGCCTAAAAAGCACATGACACTCAGTAAGAATCAATCTCACTAAACAGTTGTTATGGCCGACTAGAGAAGGTCTTTAACCATTATCACAAAATACACCTTGGTAACTGAATTTAACAAAAAAAAAAATGCCATATTAGGTGTTTCGACCCTTGAAAGGAATTCTTCAGACTAACACTGCTCTTTCTTGGTATCATGTTTTCAAATTGACTTGAAGTGGAATGACTACATGGAATCAATAGCTGTATCTACTGCAAGGAAAGTTGGGTCATTATGTCGTGCCACAAAGGTTTTTTTCGTCATAGTCCGTCTTGTGGAAGACTCTGAAATTAGTGCACTTTCAATCAGTTTTTATTCTTTAATGCTATTTAGCCTTAAATATCCCACATTGTAATAACAATTGTTAAAAAGAGACATGCTATATGATCATAGATGTAAATTTACTGTGGAAGACTCTGAAATTACTGCACTTTCAATACATTTTCGTATTAAAAAAATTATTGTTCCAAAACAATAACACATTTCTCATAGCATTTTTTCGGATTGCATCTCAATTTTCGTTGTCCTCTTATTACTGAGAAGTTAAAAACAAGAACAAAAGGTTCCATCTTCCATACTGATGATGTCTGACGAGGAACAGACGAAGGCTGATAAAAAATTAAAAAGACCTTATGCAACTGTTTATTGAATTTATAAACAGGATCTTTATCATTGGTATACAGGTTTCGGGGTTGGACAAATCTTATTGATATTGTTGGCGAAAAATATTTTGCCATTTAAATCATTAACCTCTATATTTGCGTTTTTTGTATGAATGCAATTCATGAATATATAAATTATATTTTCCCAATAAAATTGAATATATATATATATATATATATATATATATATATATATATATATATATGATAAAACAATATATTATAGTTTTATATATCAGAGAACAGTACTGGAAGGATATATGACAAAGTCGAAAAAATTGTCTTGTGTCGCGTTTCGTCCTTTAGTACTTCATCAGACAATTTTTTTTATGTTGGTACGACTATACATGCACACGAACGAGAGATGCTGGGAATTTAATTTTTTTTTTTCATCTGTCTGATTTCATTGAGATTCTTTTTCTTTTTATTCATCCTTTGCCCACCGTAACGAGACTGACCACAATTTTGACATAAAAAAAAATCACCTCTGATCAAAGGAGAAAACAATTTACGACGGCGAAAATGAGTCGAGGGTGCCTTGATTTACAGTAAATTTGCACCGGGTCTCTTACAACATTTCACCATTCATGGTAAAGCTATTATCACATTATTATATATCTACTAACAAAAGTGATGAAAAGTAAAAGAAAAAAAAGAGCCAAAATGAAATCGACTAGATTTTTTTTAAAAAAAAAAATTCCCAGCATCCCTTGTTTGTGTGCATGTGTAGTCAAACCAACATAATAAATGTAGTCCGATGACGAAAAAAAAAACGTTCCAAATCAACTTTTTTCCACGGGGAAAATATAAATATATATATATATATATATATATATATATATATATATATATATATATATATAATGTCATTCTATGTGCATTACAGACCTATAAAAATGGATCGTTGGTTCATCAGGAAAGACAGAAGACATATCGAATGCTTTGATTTTAGTGGAAAAAAACCCGATCAATTTGGTAAAAGTCGGAAACTTTTAACGTTCCCTACGTTTAACGTCGTCGGTGCTTCGCCTTTAGGAAGAGGAATTCCAGCTTTATGCGTACTGTTTTTACGGATGTAAACAAACGCCAGTGAGCCATGTATTGTGAGGTCTATATATATATATATATATGAAGAGCGAATAAATATATATATGATATATAGCTGTAAAGTCTACAAAAAGAAGATGCCCTCTCTCAACAGTGTATATATATATATATATAATATAAATATTTTCGAGAGCGTTATAATATCATTCGCAAATATATGGATACGGGCCTGTTTCTCTGTATCACAGCTCATCATAGAGATAGATTGATAGATAAGGGTTTGTATATCATACCTTCCAAAAGAAATATGATGAATAAAGTCTACAAAAGAAGATGTTTGTTCGCCCAATAATTAAATGTGTATTATCACCCATCCCTGGTTATTTTGCAGTAATAAGTTTCAAATATGCAAGATAAAAACAGGTATACAATATTTTCATTTTATAATATAATTTTTAATAAATCATATTTTTGTATCTCTGAAGAGGGGGTATTGTTTTGTTTTTTTTTTTTTTTTTCAAATAAGTTGACGACATTGTTAGACATTTTGACGGTCGTCTTCAGAGGATAGAATCCAATTTGGTTAGCAGTGAATATTTCGGGAGACAGTAGGAAAGCGTAGTTCAGGTTAAACAAAGCAGAGAGTGGATATCGCAGCAAAGTAGCAGAGCGTGTAGTACTTCCTTCTGTCATCTTCGCTGGACAAGTTGGCACTGGTCATTCAGCTCATCATAGAGAAACAAAATGGCCGCATATCTTTATATGACGAATAAAGGAAAGAGAATGTTCTGCGGCTTCTAAATTGGTTAGCCTTCATTGGTAGACTATAAAGTGAGTCAAAGGCATTTGAACTAACTCACTAGTTATAGTATATATACACAAAAAACTGCGACAGACATTATTTCCGCCATATATTTATAAAATGGAATTTATTTCTTACCTTGGTTCAATGGAACGTAGTAACAGTATTTCAAGGATAAACCATATTCCCAAGTGTAAAAGAATGGATAATCCCCTCCTGTTATTATTCTGTATCCATTTTGATTAATGTACTTTATTTCTTCAGTATATGCCCGCATGTCTTTTAAAAAAAAATGAAGAAAAAATATTAAGTTTAAATGCATCAGATCCATTTTGTTTTTTCTGCATATTTTGTTTAGGATTTTACTCTCATTTAATAATTGTTAGCACTTTTCTACATTTTTATTTTGTACTTTTCGACATTTTTCGACATTTCTTTTTTATTTAGGACTTTTCAGCATTTTTCTACATCTTTTATTTAGTATTTTCAGCATTTTCTACATCTTTTATTTAGTATTTTCAGCATTTTTCTACATTTTTATTGAGTATTTTCAGTAATCGCTACATTTTTTTATTTACCATTTTCTACATCTTTTATTTCGGACTTTTCAGCCTTTTCTACATCTTTTATTCCAATCATCTTCTTTTCAGCATTTTTCTACATCTTTTATTTCGTATTTTTAACATTTCTACATCTTTTATTTAGTATTTTCAGCATTTTTCTACATCTTTTATTTAGTATTTTTATCATTTCTACATCTTTTATTTAGTACTTTCAGTATTTTTGACATCTTTTATTTAGTATTTTCAGCATATTTAGACATTTTTTATTTAGCATTTTCAGCATTTTCCTACATCTTTTAATCAAGACTTTTTTGAATTTTCTACATCATTTATTTCCCCCTTCTTCTTCTCCGCCGTGTTGCTTCAGGACGTGGAAAATCATGGATATCCGCATCATTCTATTTTTGCAGTACTAAGCAATATTTGTTCGCTCGTATAAATTGTCCTGTCATCCATTTAAACAAGCTAGTCCTAAATACAAGATATAAAATGATGCCGAAAGTCCTAATTAAAAGAAGTCGAATAATTATAAAGTACTAAATAAAAAATTTAAAACAATTCCAAAAGACCTAAATAAAAATGTTGAATAATGATAAAAAAAATTTTAATAAAATATGTAAAAATGATGCCGAAATTTCGCAATAAACTCCTAAATAAATGTTGTAAAAACATGCCGAACGTCTTAAATAACAGATGGCGAATGATGATGAAAAGTACTAAATAAAAATGTATAAATATCCCGAATGGCCTAATTTAGAAATATCAAGTAATGATGAAAAATACTAAACAAAAGATGTAAAAACAAGTCGAAAGTCCGAAATAAAAGATGTCAAATAACGAGGAAAATTACTAAATAAAAGATGTAAAATAATTCCAAAAGTCCTCAATAAAAGATGTCGAATAATGAGGAAAAGTCCTCAATAAAAGATGTCGAATAATGAAGAAAAGTCCTCAATAACAGATGTCGAATAATGAAGAAAAGTCCTCAATAAAAGATGTCGAATAATGAGGAAATGTCCTCAATTAAAGATGAAGGGAACAAAAAGGACACTTGTACTTAGCATCAGAAAGAAACAGATGGAATTTCTTCGACACATAATAGGAAGGAGGGCTTGGAGAATTTGGCAGTGACAGGACATAAGGAAACAAGAAGGGCAGAGGAAATCCTATGAGTAATCTACCTTACGATCTTGAGTATATGGTTAGTAGAATAGGGAATGGAAGGGAGGCAAACATTACTTAGACTTGCAAAGTAAAGTTACAAATTTGCGGAGAACCATTATTAACCACATACTACACGGCACAAAAGATCAGATGACGCAAAATGTGATACCAAACTCCGAAGGCGTGAAATAGCGATAGATACCTCCCAAAATACTAAACAGAATATTATGAAACAGGAAGATTTTGTTAGAAACAAAAAACTGCTATATAATATCAATTCCCCTTTTATAGCAAGTAATCTTGGACACTTTTCTCACTGATGACGAGAAGACTTGACGCAACCGACATGTCCTACCGAAGGATGCTGAGAATGCCAAAGACAAAACACGTAAACAACGAGGCAGTTTTAAGGAAAATGGCAAAAAATGGACACTTCTACTTCGAATTTGGAAATTCAAAATAATTTATTTAGGTTTTTCGGGATAGTTTTACATCTTTTATTTACTACTTTTCATTATTATTCGACATCTTTTATTTAGGACTTTCGGCAACTTTTTACATCTTTTATTTAATATTTTCATCATTATTCGACATCTTTAATTTAGAACTTTCGGAATCATTTTACATCTTTTCTTTAGAACTATTCATAATTATTCGACATCTTATATTTAGGTTTTCTGGGATCGTTTTCGTTGTTCATGATGACGGTCGTCTTTGAGTATAGAATCCAGAGGTTAGCAGTGAATATTTCGAAGACAGTAGGGAAGCGTAGTTCAGGTTAGCAGTGGATATCCCAATAGCAGAGCGTAGTTATTCCTTCTCTTCCTCTTCGCCTGACAAGCTGGCACTGGACATTCGGATAGAGTAAACAAAATTGCCGCCTTTATACACGACGGATTGAATATTCTGCGTCTTCTGATTGGTTAACCTTTTATGGGTGGACTATAAAGTGAGTCAAGTCATTTTGGCTAACTCACTAGTACATAATGTATCCAAAAATTGTAACACGTTTTACATCTTTTATTTAGGATTTTCGACATATTTTTACATCTTTTATTTAGAACTTTTCATCATTATTCGACATCTTTTATTTAGTGTCTGCTGGAAGGCACGATGTCTGGGAACATGACTTTGCAACGTTACCGCAGAAGCAGGAGAATCCAGTCATGAATGTCAGACAATTTCTGCGACCACATCAGCCCTTATATCTGGCCACCTAACTCCCCATACTGCAAACCCCTTGATTATTATGCATGGGGTGTAGTTGACTGAGAGAGCAAGAAAACTGCTTGTAACACCAAAGATAAACTGAAGGCAAGGATTATGGCATCATTCAACAACTTAAACAAGGACACCGTCAAGAAGAGTTGAAGCCAATAACGATTTTGTTGAATAAATTTACTCTTTAATATGTCAAGATAGTTTTGTGCAATTTCAGCAAATATATCTGTTAAAATGAGATGGTAGTGTTATTTTCATTTTTGCGTAATTTAGATGACAATTTATCTATCACACAATATATATATATATATATATATATGTGTGTGTGTGTGTGTGTGTCTTCACTTGCCCATTATTTCGGTTTTCTTATTTGATTTGGTTGTATCTTAAGTATTAAAGAGTTAATTATAGGCAGTTAGGTTTATAATTAAATTTCTATTTATTGTCGTTTGAATTTGTATGCATATTTTTACAGTCATACATTCACGCACACACGTATGATCTAATATAAAACACCAAGTGTAGAACACTCAATGAGAATCAAATTCACTGTTATTATATTGTTCAATATCGAGGTTGAGTATTTATAAGTTCAACTCATTCAGAAAGAAGGGCGATATATGGCCACCACGTGTGATTCGAACTCTCTAACTGTCCGGGATATGGTCTTGTAAATAATAAACATGACACTGAAGATACCTTTAAGTCTGAATATTATAGCTGGCCTTCACGAATAATTAGTTTTAAACATTCTTTAAACATGTTTTGAATTTGGTAAATAGGTACGTACCTCTGACCTGTTGGCAAGATTCGTAAAGGTTTGACATGAGCAGAATGAAAGGAGAAGCGGTGGGGAGTGTGATTGGTTTCAACGCAGAATCGTCTTGACGACAACAGTAGTCGTTTCTGATGCTAAAATCTGCGCAATGTTTGGCCATGGTTTTCCGTATTGTCGATGTCATGATGCTTGAATTGTACTCCTTGATTTGAATAAAACCACTTTCAAAACCTTAAATTAAAAAAAAAACTATTAATTTTAATCAATTCAAGTTTATTTTTTTCTCCTTTATAACAAGGTAAATTATCGTCACTAGAAAACCCGTGGAAATTTCACGGTTTTCCTATTTTAAATTTCTGAAGAAACCTAATTCTTTAGTTAATGATTGAATAAGATCATGGCGAGTTCTACGATAGTAAAATATCAGTAGAAATTCACCTGTTACATCGTTAAATATTTGAGCTTAAAAACTTTAACAATATTGCAATACCAATCATAAATATGAATGCTGGTTGTTATTTTAAGAAGTAAGGGGGTAAAAACCAAAAGATTTGAAATTGATAACCATTTCCATTTCACTGAAACTGCCGTTGAACACTTGTGTCTTCCCTTCTTTCTTTCTTTCTTTTTTCTTTCTTTCTTTCTTTCTTTCTTTTTCTCACTCAAACCAAGTAGTGTTTTTCCATGTTTTGTTTTTCCATGCAATCAAAACGGAATAGTCCATTATTTATGAGGTATTGGCAGGCCGTGACGGTCGTGCGAAATAATTATGGACTGGACAAGTACAATTATAATAGGATTATCGTTATTATGTTTTGCGTTTGCTTTGTGGAGGATGAGTTGCACTAAAGTTTCAAGCATTGACTTCAAGAGACATGTCCTTTGTTTCGGAAGATGCAAACAGATGATGTACGATACAGAGAGAATATATATATATATATATATATATATATATATATATATATATTGTGGGCACTGCATAGAAATCTAAGCAGAATGTGAATGATTTTTCATACTAATGCCTGGTAGTTTTTATTTGTATATGTTATGTTTCCTGCTTTGTATCCTGTTGTGTCCAGTCCAAACTGTGGTTCCTAGGAACTATAGGAGAGTTGTCATTTAATTGATAGAATTTTTCTTAGTATATGGAATGTTCCTAGTAGGGCGATCTTCTGGGTAACTCGTATGTTGATGTTACCTGGGACACAGTAAAATTGTCCACTCCTTTTCTCACGATGCCCAGAGTCCCGATTACAATTGGTACAGTCTCAGTCTTCATTCCCCACATTCTGTTAATCTCGATCTATTTGTCCTTTAATTTAAACAGATTCTCAGTAATTTTTCTCTCAGATGATACTGCTATGTCAATAAGCATACACTTCTTGAATTCCTTGTCTTTTATGATAATATCAGATCTGTTAGCTTTTATTTCCCGTCAGTTTGAACTGGCATGTCCCAGAGGATAGTTACATCGTTATTCTGGGTGCCAGAATGTTTAGTTGGTGCTCATACCATCTCTCAGTGGTTTCGATTTTGTGCTTCTTGCATATCTTCTCTTGCACATTGGGATATTCCAAGCGTAGCTTAAACGCTGCACAAGGCCGAAAGTAGTTGGGCACCCAGTTAGGATCGAACTCACTAACCAGTGGTAGCGAGACAAGCTTGCTAACCATTACACCGCCTCGAGGTGCCCTGGCACATATGCCGCTACTTTCTTGTTGTTGTTGTTGTTGTTGAAGTGACATCATGCTATTTTACAATGAACATTTTTGTAAAAAAAAAAAAAAAAAAAAAACTAAGAGCACACAAATTTTACATATATAAAGTCCTTCGTATTGTGGGAGGTGTACTGATGAGAACAATTTCTTTAAGGCAATCGCTACCAGGAACCAGGAATTCATACAAAGATGTTATCAGAAACTTTTCAAATGAAAGCGAGGGCCTCAACCACAACTGGAATTATTGGCCGAGTGGTTAGAACGTTCGTATTCTGTCCATGAGACCCGGTTTCGAATCTCACCATGGTCGATTCAGGAAACTTCCTGATGTTATAGGACTGGAGGTGTCGATCCCATCGTGCAGCACCTTTGGAAAGTGCCTGAAAAGCATACCACGGTTGAAATTGGGTAAACGGATCCCTTAGGGCCATCGATAGCTCTGCTTGAGCGTGTTGGCCTTGTTCAAATTGTTGATCACGCTAGATAACACGCTCACTTCCAGAAACTGTAACAAAGGTCTGCTCGGCATAGTTGCAGTATAAAACACATTTGGGCTCTGTGGGTGTTGAATAAACACAAATGCGCCTGAGGAAGCGTCTGCAATAGGGATTAGCTAGCCGTCCTAGTAAACGGGTATCTTCGAATACGAGTGGCTAGCTATACTATCCTTGTATTCTGTTTGATGATCTTCAAAAATACAATACAGTGTGCCTTTGATCCTTATGTCTGGAGGAGCAGTACTGGAAAAAATATGATGTTTTAAAAGTTTTCTCAACCTTCGTTATATTCTGCCATGAAGGATTTTATAATAATGTCTTCGACAATGAATGGAGCTTCATTAAAAATTCGAATTTAGATAATTTGTTAGTTACAATAAATGAATCTAAAGTTTGCCTTATTAATATTATACGTAACCATGTCCAATGTTCTTATATACAACAGTTTAAGAAAACCTTTTTATTTGTAATAAAGTAAATATTTCACACAGAAGAAAAAAATCAAAGATTCATCTATTTTGTATAAAATAATCATTTTTTCGATCGAGTTACCTCAGATATTGATGAGCCTATCACACCAACCATCACGGTCAGGTCACTAAGGTGGGGGGCATTCAGTGTCCTGACATATCTGGACAATGTAGGTTGTTGCTGGGCGACCAACTCATCTTGCTCCATGACTAGATGGCCAGAACAGTAGATCACTCGCGAGGTCTTGATTTTCTCGCCAGCAGTGTCATGCAAAGCGCATTCTGGGTTCTGGTAAGATTTTAGAAATATCATGGATAGCTACATAGAGCAGTGATTTAGTTGGATGTTGGATGTTGTTTCCAAGAGATGTTAAATATAGCTCCCAGTACCCGAGTGTAGGTTCCATCAAAATTAGTCTGTAAAGATTTACCTAATGTCAAGACAGTGGCACCATATATTACCACCAGCTCTACGGTGACTCGAAAGAATATCCGCTTGAGGTTGTCTGGTAGATCAGATTTCCAGATTGCATCCATTTTATTCAAGATGGCCCAGGTTTCGCTATGCGAATTTTCATATCATTTTCTGTAGAATTTATCTCACTTCGTATGTATATAAAAAATGACAGATTTCATTGTTTCATTTAAGACCGTTTGTATTGTGCCTTGTTGGTTGAAGCCTATGAATCCAGTTTTAGAGGCATTGGCAGAGAATCCAACATCGTTGGCAGTATTTTCTAGATGCTGTAGGAGAACGGTGGTATAGTTAATGATGCCTGCAGTGATAGCTAGGTCATTTGCATATCTGCCACCTTTTTTTGCATGATATTGAGTTTGTCTGGTAAAACCTAGAGGGTGATGTTCCAGTCGAGGGAACTTCTCTATAGAGAGAAAAAAGGAAAGCAATGTTAGCAATGAAAACGGTGAAGTGAGCAGCTTCGTATGTGGTGATACGGTTACAAATCTTATTTTGATATCTCTTAAAGTGACTAATATATATTGGGGTCACCACATATCAACTCTTCTTAGATCAAAGTTCCTTACGGACATTAAGTTTGATTCATGCATCTCGTATTTCCTGGTGTGCATCGCATACGATACAAGAAAAGAATTTAAGAAGTAAGGAAATGATAAGTAAGAAAGCTAAAGAAAAACAAAAAGAAAAGCTGGCGAAGGAAAAGAAGAAGTCATATGATTGATTGATGCGTTTTCTACGGCTTATCAACATTAATTCAATGTCAGAGAATTTTTTTTTAGATTGTAAGAATTTTGTGGAGAGGGAGATTATAATAATTTAGTGGTACCAAACTTACTAATTAACCCATAGATGGGGAGAAGAGACAGATTCATACCTTTACCTGCGATATTTACTCGTAAGAGAATATAACGAATCCGACTGGAATTGGAACTCAGCTCTTTGATTAAAAGTTCCATTATCGATTACATCGCACACAAGCTTACAGCACCCGGTATTCCCAAGCGGTCACCAATCCATATACTGACCAGGCTTGACGTTGCTTAACTTCGGTGATCGTTTAGAAACCGGTGTTTAAACGTAAGCCGTAAAGTGATAGAGAGGAAGAAAAGACATGCTTGCCGTTTTCGGATTATTACTGTACCCCACTGATTATTTCATTTATGCAACGAGTGCATAAAAACACAATCGAAACTCGGATACTTATTTATTGTTTTTTTTTTTTAAATATCAGGTCGTTTCTGCAAAATCGCATGTAACCATTAAGAAAGTAAATGTTATACCTGGGGGACAGTTTCCGTTTTTCAAAATACAATAGGATCCAGACTCCCAGTTTCTTCTCCGCCTTCGCCTCCTTCTCCACTTCCTTCCTCGTTTTTTCCCCTTTGTACATATTGTTTCGCGTAAGCTGGAGACTTGAGGTTTGCTGCCCAGATGTGGTCCCTTTGAGCTGTCGACAAAACCGAAGATACAGTGATACCTATTAACCGGTAACCAATCGGTCCCAGGACACCTTTTGCCCGCCATTAACAGAGAGTAACTTCCGGTCGGCCATCTTAATAAAGGTTTGCCTAAGCGAAATTAAAAAAAAAGAACAGCAAAAGATAATAAAAATATCAGACATAAATCGTTTTATAAAATTAACGAGTAAATGAGAAATTTCCGTATTCTTTATTTCTGTTATTATATAAAAAGAAAACATCAGTTCTGTATTGATAATAACGAGCAAAACTAAGAAACGATTGGCACATCCCGTAAAAGAGTTGAGAATATTCTTCACCATGAACTTGACATGACGAAGGTTTCTACTCTGTGGGTGCCACGTCTGATGAAAGGCGCATCAGGCTGATCACATCACAGAAAAGTCTGAAATTGTTTGAGACAGATCCAGCTGATTACTTTCAACGATTCCTAACCCAGGATGAGTTCTTGGTTGAACACTTTGGGCCAGAGACAAAGATACAGTCTATGCATCGAAATCAACACTCCTCACATGTTTCTGCAAGGAAGGGCCACACCATCAATGGAGAGTACTATGCTAACTTGCTAAGGCAATTGCGAAAGGCTATCAAGACCAAACGGCCAGGAAAACTGACGAAAGGTGTCTCGCTCCATCAGGACAGAAATCTTTGTTTTCAATGGCTGCTGTGCGTGATTGTGGCTTTGTACTAGTTGAGCACCGTCCCTATTCTCCTCATTTGGCTACCATCTGTTTCCCGCTATGAAAAAAAAACTAGGAACAAATATCACAGTGATGCTGACGTCGTATCTGCTGTGGATGACTTTTTTTTTTGATGAACAGTCTTCTTTGAACAGTCAGATGTCAGTTTACCTGCAATGAGACAATTCAGTTATATAAGAAGAGTTGAAATTAATTCATTCAAGATTTCACAGCTTTTACATCACTCCTTCATCGTCAGGCTTGGAGAACCTCAGATGGCGTATTGATGCCAAAAGAAATAAAGGAAGGAAGCACGGCACTTACCTGACGAGAAAGAAAATGGAAAGAACTGCTAAGAGGCACAAGGAGTATATATTTGTGAAGAGCTATGATCGCCTGCGTCATGAAGGATCCCAGAACAAAGAAGAAGAATACGTAACATGTAAAGTCGTTTGGGCGCATTTTCGCTGAACACTACAATTACAGACCATAGAGTCAGAGAACACTATTCCCTTCGTATCATCGCCATCGTCGTCGACTTTATCTTGTATCCAAAAATTTAAATTATTCTTTGCTGATCGCTTCTTTTATGATGACTAAATTGATGACTAAATTCGCCACCAACCGGCAGACTCAGAACTAGAATCTCCCAGTTTCACCAAAACCTGCTCCCGTCATCTAATTACCTATCGTCGTTTGGCTTTCCAAGAGTTGTTTAGAAGTGAAAAAATCAGATTAGTAGAACGTTCCGATGGCGTGAATTTGTTTAAGGTGGACTTCAACTTGCCAGGAAGTGAGCCGGCACATATGGAATGAGATATGCACAATGCATTTATGAAACTGCAACGAAATGACACCGACTGTAATTTCGAGCGGCACCTTCTGTAGCCTGTCCGTCGTGCGTAGCCCTCTTCATCCGCTGGTTCAACCATTCAGATCTGTTATCCGCTTGTTTCACCTTATAGTTATTTATTAAACGTAGTTAGTTTTTCCTCTCGGCCGCAAATATATTCATTCCATGCGGATTGAAATCACTCGCTCAACCCTAGTGATTTACTAATGTTATGCTCACCTGGCCTAGCCAGTTACTCACCTATATCAAAATATAGCATAATTTCCCCAAGTAGTACCTATACTTCAAAGGGGACTATTGTTCAATCCTGACACTTAAGGCGTCTCCAAAAAAGAAAAAATCAGTTTGAGTAGTGTTTGTTCTTCGTCTCATGTCGATGTGGGAATTCCATATAAACCTCGGCTTTGTGTCACATTCTTTCTAAGTCGGCGTGCGAATAGGTATCTAAGCATCTGTAATGATCTACGAAACCGGTTGGTTTGCGTTTATACCTACATTCACAGAATCAATGTATTCAAAATTTATATTCATATGATTAAACAAGGCTTTCTTTAAAGAAATGCGAAAATTCCCTTCTATTTTGGGATAACATTCCGATCTAGAAATACAAGAAGCTTGTGAATATAGCATTCAAAAATTACCATAATTCGGAATTCATTGAAAACTCACGCAAATAAGCCTACACACGAATGTTATCAGGTTTTTCGGAAAATAGTGTCCGATTTTAGAATCAACATTTATTCCTAAATGAATGTATTTAAACGATATTTAAATCAGTCAAAATACTAAATTCTGAATATCTACACATTTCTTTTTGCCACCTGAATACCTATAAATTTCTGCCACTTAATTTCGCAGATGCAACATCGAACACCCTTCAAAACGTCGAACTCTTTGACTTTCACAGAGTTCCTGTGGAACCAATTTACCAA
This sequence comes from Acanthosepion pharaonis, assembly GCA_903632075.3. Lineage (NCBI taxonomy): Eukaryota > Metazoa > Mollusca > Cephalopoda > Sepiida > Sepiidae > Acanthosepion > Acanthosepion pharaonis. Next base: position 412,895 of record CAHIKZ030005144.1, read on the forward strand.
GATTCTTCACCTTGCAAATGTTCTTCAGATTTTTCCTATACTGTTGAAATACTGAACCCATTATCTGAGACATTTCTCTAACACTTTCATTTGGGTTTTGTTCTACTAGTTGTATTAAGATGTTGATTGTCAATGGCAGATGGACGTCCTCGACCACCGTGATCTCTCAAGACTCGTGTCTCGACTGCGGTACTTCAGAAACCAGCACCGTTTATATCCGATCGCATGTGGATTTTTCACCCCCATTGACGTTGGCAGCAGTTTGTAAAGCATTATGACCAAGTCTGAACACATTCAGAACGTAAACACATCTATTTTTGCTTCATGTTTAAGATGACGGGTATATAATGTTTTAACTTAAGATCGATAGAACGGCAAACATGGATAAACGTGCCCGTAATAAGACGTAGTGTCAAAAGGACGGTTTTTTTCTCATGACACCATTTTCTTTTTAATTACCTTCACTCTTAGGCAATGTTTATTGTTTTAAAAGCCGATGATTAGACTTGTAATAAAACCTAAACCTATGAAAGTGAATTTATATATTTTCTTTGTTGCCGGTAGCCCATGCCTTAAAGAAATACAAAAAAATTTCAGTAACAAATACAATTCATGCATTACGAAGATTTTTATCTATGTAAAATTTGCGTGATTTTTTTAATTTTTTTTTTTTGCAATAATGATGTGGAAAATGTCATGAAGGCATTTCTGACCTTAGGTCTCTGGTTGGGATCCGGAGGAAAATATGTATAGAACAGAAATTAAAGGAAATAATAATAATAATAATAATAATAATAATAATAATAATAATAATAGATATCGATAAACACATAGAATATCTGGCAAAAGTTGATAAACGTGCACGCAATAAGACGTTGTGTCAAAAGGACGGTTTTTCCCATAACACTGCTTTTTAAAAAATTACTTTATAACCTTTTAACCTTATTTTAGAATAACCTTAGAATAAGTTCATTCTAAAATCGGACATTATCTTCCGAACAGCCTAATATCATTTTTCAGTGTATACACAAAGTGCGTCACATATTTGAGGACACCTTAATCATTACGAATGAGTAATATATATTTTGTGCAACAATTATAAAATACTAGCAGCATGGCCCGGCGTTGCCCGTGCTTGATTCAAAAATCGTACGACTCATATAGCAATCGCCATCATTTGACTTCAAATATTTTTGACCTTCCTTGCCTTTAAAGGTATCGATTTTTTTTTTTTTTGCCTGCTAGCATACTAGTTAACATTCGTGTCAGTCAGTTGTTGGCACTCACGCTGGCCAATAGAATCTTCCTGCCTATTCGTGCCCTTTGCCATGCTGATGTTGCTACATGCCTTACTTCTTGCCTATCTCATACTGCGAATTTTTTCTTAGCTCTATACTAAACTATAATAATGAAATGCCACAAAGCAAAATGCTAAGGTAGTTAACTCATTCGGGCCATGGAAGAAGAAAGAATGGGTAAACCATCACCTAAACAGGAAACAAAAGAAATACTTCTGAACAATAAATATGGAAGGCGTGCTAACCAGATAATAGGTGAACCTATCTGCTTCTATTAAAATCTTAAAAGAAATTATTTATTACAAGAAAAGAGCAATAAGGACAAAAATGACATTTACAAACATGACATGTTCATTTTCTTTACATAATTAAAGAGAGTTGCGGCTATATCAAAACAAAACTACAATATCGAGAGGTATTTCTATTAATTCTCAGCACTTTATATATCCTTACTAGCAGCATGGCCCGGCGTTGCTCGTGCTTGATTCAAAAATCGTACGACTTATACAGCAATCGCTATCACTTGATTTAAAATATTTTTGCCCTTCCTTGCCTTTAAAGGAGCGCCCTTTGCCGTGCTGATGTTGCTACACGCCTTACTTCTTGCCTATCTCATACTGCGAATTTTTTCTAAGCACTATACTAAACATTAAATCTGTTACGAAAAAAGAACTAAACAAAATGAACACAAAACGATCAGCTTTAAAAAAGAACTAGCAACTGGAAAAACCGAACGAGAAAAGAATGTTAACAACAAATACTTTTTTCACACCCAACCCAGTTCTGCGGAATCAGAATCAACGTTGAGTTTAAGCAAGCGAATGAGCCAATTGGAGTAAAGTGCCATGCAGTTTTAAATTTTTCCCACTTGTGACGAATGCAGCTATCGATTTTTTTTTGCCTGCTAGCATACTAGTTAACATTCGTGTCAGTCAGTTGTTGGCACTCACGCTGGCCAATGGAATCTTCCTGCCTATTCGTGGCGGCCAGCTATTGGCTCTCACTCTGGCCAGGTCAAAATGGCCGCAAACTACATGAAAACTGCCGTAGAAGCATGAAAAAATCGATTATTTCCACTATCGATGGGAGCTGGGAAATGCAAAGTCGGTGTTGGCCTTCCCGCTAACTTGGAGCATGTGCATGTAAATTTTGGTGCAAATCCGTCGAAAATTGCGGCCGTGCATTCGTTACACACACACGCACACATCTTGCCTTTTATAGATAGAGATTAGAACACAATTAAAAGTTTTATTCTAAAATCGGACATTTTTTTCCGAACAGCCTAATATCCTTTTCCAGTGTATACACAAAGTGCGACACATATTTCAGGACACTTTAATCGTTATGAATGAATAATATATTTTTCTGCAACTATTATAATAATATATTAGAACATGATTAAATGGTTTATTCTAAAATAGGCCATTATTTTCAGAATGACCTAAGATAAGAAAAATAAGATAAAAGATCAAAATTATGCAAATAAAAACTATATATATATGCATAACACACCTGGTTTGTAAATGGTTGCACATCTTCTTCTCGAACTCAGGCCACGTGGACAAAAACACTTGCATTTACCACCTAACTTCAAAACAAAACCATCATGGTAGCATTTATTTCGAAAACTTGGACACTGGGTCTCTATATTAGAAAAAAAAAAGTACGATTATTTAAAAGTCTCCGGATAAAAATAAAAGTCTTATTTAAAAAAGTACGATTATTTAAAAGTCTCCGGATAAAAATATACGATCAATATTGAAAAAAAAAAAACAACAAACAAAACAAAAGAAAAATTAATGTAACTGTTCACCTAAGGGAATGACTTGCAAAAAGGTACATAAAACGAATGGATTTTAAAAGCTTATATAACGTCAATTTCCATGAGGTCAGGTATTATTTTTCTTCTACGATTAGATAAGTGAATGGCAAAATAGAACAAATTCTATGAAACGCGTTTCATCCTCTGAAAGGATTTCCCCAGTTTAAAGAAACGTTATTTCTGAGGGAACATGTAGTGGAATTGGAGATATAAACGTAATTTTTTGTTATAATTAAGCATCAAATGAAAACGCTGAAGATGTAAGAATACCAATTTTTAAATTTTCTGTCGTCTGCTGTGTCCAGACACCCAACTCAGATAATTTTATTTGGCTTCCTAACGCTTTTCGTTTATTTTTTAACACTTGTTTTTTGCTTCTTCTTTTTTTTAAATAATGGCGAACCCTGTAAATTCAGGAATCCTTAATCTGATCCGGACCCAAATACCAACAGTAAATGAATGAAATAAACACATAACTGGCACAATATTATCCGAAATTATTAAAATGAAAAGCCGATTTTTATCAAGTATTTCCTATCTGTCTATATCTCTGACGTGAGGCATTATGATTATTTATATTATTTACATTATTCAGCCGGTTATTCTCATCTTCATTGTCCTATTCACAACGTTTCGGCCGTTGTACGTTCCGGCCTTCTTCAGATGATTGGAATTTCGAATCGAACCCTTTATTTCGTCCACCGGGGTAGATTGTTCTAGTTCCACGTGTCGTGCCTCTTCCGGATGTCTCAGTTATTTCCCTGTAACTCAACTCTCCAAGTTTTTTGATTCACCACTGCTGTGGCCTCACAACTCTTTGGGTCTAGTTACTGGATTTAACCAACGTCTTTATTCATTGCGCCATGTGTCCTTGAGACATCCGGAAGAAGACCGGAGCGTACAGCGACCGAAACGTTGTGAATATGGCAATGAAGATGAGGATACCAGTCCGAAAAATGTAAATAATGCTAGTATTTGTTTCCTCTTAATTTCAGTTACTTTTTATTGTAGCTCCTTGATTACACTGGTCAACAAAAAATAATTTAAAATCTTGTCGACATACCAAACATCTTTTTAGCTAATTTCAGTGCGCTAAATCTGAAAATGAATTTACTTTTTCTTGGTTAGCTACCGTTTTTGATGTACAGAAATGTCTCATTTTTGGAAAAAACAAACTTTTTTTTTTTTCATTTGTTTTCTATATATATGATATTGACCGATGGCAATATTTCTCAAAATAAAATTGTAGAAACCTCTCAATTCGAATTTAAATTAGCAAATATTGGTCTGGGAATATTGGTCTGGGAATATTGGTCTGGGAATATTGGTCTGGGAATATTGGGAATACTATTTTTGCAATAACAAACAAACCCTAAGTCTTGAAAAATAGCAGGATTGAATATACCAAGACCAACAATTATTTTCATCAAATCATTTAATAAACTAACAGCAGAAATAAAACCTTCATGAACATAAGGACTATGGTAAAAAAAAATGTTTCTCTTTCTTGATAATATTGAACATGACAGTTCAATATTATTTAAGTCCCTTTTGATACACCAGCACTATCATGTATGGTGGAATAGGTGCATTCAATTTTGATGTCTTCAGTTGGAGTCTCTTTCCAACTGTTAAAACAAAATGCTCTCAATATGCTTGGTTTCCTTCCGTCATGAATGGATAAAAGTGATGAATAAATTTATGAATATCAAAGAGAATATTTTAGGGTTTTATTTTTATTTTTATTTTTTTTATGTCACTTTAATTATCAGGTTTACTAAAGTGTGTTACTGATAAAGTGCATCAGTTAATTTTAATTTTGTCGATAAATTAGAAAAATTCGGTACTTGTAAATTTTTTTCACTCAAAAACACTTTTTCTTATAAAAAATAGTTTATTTCAGGTGGCTGCCTGAAAATTGATGAGTTTCTACGACCTTTATTAACTAAATTTTGCGATCAGTCACAATCTGAAATTTATCGTTTTTTTCCAAAAATGTGCAATTTTAGTACAGCAAAAACGGCAGCTAACCATGAAAAGCTAAGGTCATTTTCGGAAACAGCACAATCGATTTAGCTAAAAAATATGTTTCTTTTCTTGGCGGCAAAAACCGTGTTGACAGGTGTTAAAATTCTTCGATCATTAGTAAGCAACATGGATCGTTAATAAAGAAATTCCGTATTGACTCAAACCAGCTTTCTATCCGCGGCAGCTACCTTACTGATTGGGCTATGAAAGCTAACTGACAGCAGTCGTCAAAACCGAATTAACGCTAATAGCTGATTAAAAAATTAGTTTTATTCGGACATACGTTTCTTTGATTAACTTTTGATGTTTGGCAAATATGCTATGGAAACCCTCAAAGCTTTCATCGAACATTCTTCAAGACGAAAACAGGATTTTGAGTGGCACTCGCGTTTTGAAGTCGTGCGTGATTCACATCAAATTTCACTTTCTACCATAAATGTTATTATAATGGTAATATCAGCCATATAATATTTCATGTTTCAATACTATGATTGTACTTCTTCAGGCGATGATAAGTAACTGGTGATTCAATGATTTTTAAGGAAATTTAAAAACAAAGTGTTACCTCTTTTCCGAAAGTTAAAGGTAGAGGAAATAAGGTCAGAATTACAAATATACTTGTGGGTATGTCTTGCTTAACCAATCAAATGTCAGATCTACGCTAAATAGAAAAGTAATCTCAGAGGGTGGAGGTGGGTGAGTTATTTTTTTCATTTTCAAGGTTAAACTGTAAAATAGGCCATCATTGACGATTGCAAAAAAAATGTACAGATGAGTGTAAACAAATATATGTTCAATCTTTTAAAAGGGCATTGAAGAGATGGGTAGGTTAATTAGATGTAAAGTTAACAGAAAAAAATAAAAATTTTTTTTTTTTTTTTTAGATTTAAAAAGCTTCTTAAAGGGGCCTATAGATAAAATTAAAAATGTGAACATCTATAAAAGTTATTAATAATAGTAACTGAACGGCAGTACATAGAAATTGTGACCTTACCCCCCCCCCGCCCCCCGCTTTAACTTATGGAAATGAGGTAACACTTTGATTTTAAAATTCCTTAAAAATCATTTAATCACCAGTTACTTAGCATAGCCTGAAGAAGTATAATAATAGTATTAAAACATGAAACCTTTTGTATAGCGACTTCAAAACGTTTTTAATATAATCTCTTATAATAATAATAATAATAATAATAATAACATATAGATAATATTAGTGGTCAATATATATATATATATATATATATATATATATATATATATATATATATATATATATACCTACATAAATTTCCAAGAATTTGATGAATTGGATCGTAATTACAATTCCAATGTAATAATTTATAACCATGGAATATTAGTGTTTGAGCCTTTCATATTATATTACACACCCACACACACACACACACACACACACACACACACACACACACACACACACATATATATATATATATATATATATATATATATATGTTGCTGATACACTCTGGCGATGGGTCTGTCTACGAAACTATGGAGTCGAGATGCTGATGGTATCATTAATCAGGTAAGTGAGAAAACTTTTCCTTGTATTAATTCTGTTTATGCTCTCTCTTTGATATCGAGCACTTTATTGCAAAGACGGATTGCCTTAAATGCCTTTTCTTCCAGTATCCCACTGAGTGACAGCACTTTTGGCTTTATAATATCTTTGACATCGCTTTCTCTCTCTCTCTCTCTCTCTCTCTCTCTCTCTCTCTCTCCTATATATATATATATATATATATATATATATATATATATATTTTACCTAAATGGATCTTCATATTACCCTGAAGATCCATTTAGGCGAAACCTAGGTAGGTAGTTACTGTGTTAGTAAGATTTTTATAATCTGCACTACTTAGTGTTCACTTTAGATTTTTACTTATTTTATTCGACTGTTTTTATTTTCTTTGGACTAGAAATTACGAAACTGGGCGATTTTTTTCGGCCTACTCGGATGTTTTTAGTTTTCCAGATACAAATTTGTTTTAATATATTTTATTTGCAAATTGTACTATCCGTTTTTTTTTTTTTACACCAGTCGAGTATAGACATTAACATAATATATATATATATATATATATATATATATATATATATATATATAATTATTTATTTAAAAATATGATTCCAATAATAAATAAATAATTATATTTATGCTCTACTTTTGTATCGAGCACTATTTTTTTAAAAATAATAACAAAAATACTAAAGAACATTGGATTATTTACCTAACGAGTTCTCTCTCTATATATATATATATATATATATGTATATATATTCAGTGAATTTTCATCTTCAGAAATTTATATGCTATGTCTTCTTAATTCCTTCTCTTTAATTGTTCTCTGTCATTAATATTGTTTTTTTTCCTCATCTTTTCTTACAGTCGGTAACCCATTGCTGTATTGCCTTACTTAAGGTGAAATGACTAAAAAGAATAATTTAAGAAAGAAACATTCTGGAAATGTATAATTATAATCTAATAATGAAATAGATTGAAAACAAAAACTTTCTATGTTCATATCTCCCTCCCTCTCTCTCTCCCTCTCTCTCTCCCTCTCCCACTCTCTCAATCTCCGTCTATCTCTCGTTCTCTCTCTCCCTCTCTCTGACTCTATCTCTCGCTCTCTCTTTCTCTCTGTCTCGCTCTTCTCCCCCTCTATCTCGCTTTCTCCCCCTCTCTCTATCCCTTTCTCGTTCTCTCTCGCGCCCTGTCTCGCTCTCTCCCTCTCTCTATCCCTCTCCCTCTCTCTCAATCTCCGTCTCTCTCTCACTCTCTCACTCTTCCTCTTTCTCTCACTCTCTCTCGCTCTCACTCTCTCCCTCTATCTCGCTCTCTCTCACTCTCTCCCCCTCTCTCTCACTCTATCTCTCGCTCTCTTTTTCTCTCTGTCTCGCTCTCTCTCCCCCTCTCTCCCTCTCTCTCCCCCTTTCTCTTTCTCTCTCTCGTTCTCCCACCTCCCGCCGGTTTAATTGTCGTAAAAAATGACAATGAGTGAAATGTCAGGAATTATGACTGGGCGAAATCTCACGAACCTATATCTATACTTTTCAAGTATTTTGTTTGAATTCGGTTTTTGTATGCACTCGAACAAAACTTGACTGATCGGAGACAAAGGCTTATTATCAAATAATAATAAACAAGTCCCAGAAAACTAAAGGAAAATGCCCATTGAAATTGAGGAAAAGGCTTGCCATACCACGACATTTGTAAAGACTGTTCACGTCTTTGACATCGTAATAACTCAGCGAGCTATGGCTTCCCAACAGATACGTCTGGTCGGAATCAAGTACACGATATATGTATTCGCCGTTCGAAGAAAATGCCTGCAAAGATAAATTTCGAGGATAGTCAAATTTGCGTGTGGGTGGATGAATATGTGTTTCGGGAGAGGGAGAGGGGAGGGAATTGGTGGGTGGGTATCTCTTTGATTAAGACTATTTAAAGACGATAAATTGTTTTACTTTCTCTGTCGAGTGAAAGTTATCGTTCGAAATGCACTAAATAGAACGATATTTACAGTGAAGAAATGAAAATGGCGACTGAAGCAGTACGAGATATTAAAAAATAATGAGATTCTGAAATATTAACGTTTATTAACTAGTCATACATAGTAGGTATTATGAACTAGCTATGGGCGTGTATAGAAGTCCGTAGCCTAATAATAAATAGATGGATGTGATGTATTTCATTATACACAACTAATGACTATTTTGAACATAGTATCCTTTCTATATTCAATATTGAATATTAATTACATAGAATGAACATTATACAGTGAAAATTTTAGATCAAAACTCAGCTAATAAATACCTGTCAGGCTACAGATTTATTGATGTACGAATAATAATAATAATTCCGTAGCCTAATGAACAAAAGACGGTGGAGTAATGGATAGCGGCTCGGATTGAGGAATCAGAGAGCCGAGTTCGAATTCCAGTCGAATCCATTACATAACGTGCTAATACCCTTGGGACTAGCAACTGGTCTACCGCAGAAAGAAATCTGCCTCGTCAGTCATGTATTGAAAGATACATGGTCGCTTCAGCGTGTATCACGTATGGCACATAAGTGACTGACTGAATAAACAAAACATTTACTTTGCTCAATAAATATTTATCTTCAAGATAATCTCCTCCTTTGTTAAGGCACTTAATTCAGTATCAAATATTAATCATAATAGTAAATTGTATATTAAACATAATGTCAGTTTTGATTACGGTGGTTTCCTAAGCGTAGATTAGATGCGGTACAAGGCCGAAAGTATAGAGCACCCAGTGAGGATCGAACTCAATATTCAGTTGTAATTGGTTTAGCAAGATACGCTTGCTAACCATTACACCACGACGAAGGGACCACAGATAATTTTCTAAGCGTAGTTTACGTGTGGCACAAGGACAAAAGTGTAGAGCACTCATTGAGGATCGAACTCACTACTCAGTCGTAATTGATCGTCAGAGATAACCAGTTTTGCTTCCGCCAGCATGCTAACCTCGAGAAGAGCAACCCCTTGCACATTCCTCGTCTCCCGTTTTCCACTGACATAAAGTGGAACGATTATATTGAATCGATTGCTAGATCTCCTGCTAGAAAAGTTGATTCATTGGGCCGTGCCAGGAATTTTTTTTCTCGCCAGAATCCACCTTGCTCATCCCTGTATTGAATATTGCTGCCGAATCTAGTCTGGCGCTCCCGCTATATATATATATATATATATATATATATATATATATATAAAATCCAAAGAAGGGTCAATAATTTTATCGGTCCTGACCTGGTATATCGACTTGAGTCACTTTTCCGCTGCCGCGACAAGTCTTCCCTTTGTCTTTTCTATAAATATTTTCAAGGCAGTTGGTCTAATCAGCCCTCTTGTTTGTAACTCAGCTGCATAAATTCCAACGTAATACTACTTTGGCAAATAGATCATATCGTTTTACTGTTGAAATAACGAAGCGTTAGTTCTATTCTATTAGATATGTTTCTCGCACTTCTCACCTGTGCGCCTCTCTTCCAGTGTCTTGCTTTGCTACTGTTGTAGAGTGATTTCACAATGGAGGCTTGTATTCGTACTGTCGATCCTAAAATAGGTTCGACGTACAAAATGTTAGGAACTTCATATAATAAGTATAACGCAGAGGAATCTAGTTGTAGTCGCTGATACTTTAGTATCCGAATAACGGTCGTCCGGCATTGACTGACTGACAGTTGATATTTATTCACCCCACCCCACGAGGGCCGGTTTAACGTGGGATCTCCGAGCCCGTGGGATCGGCCAAAAATATGCCCATTGAACCCGTATAAACTAGTCTGTTTACCTCCCCGAAAGAGAATCCGCCCTTCCGCGTAGCCTCCTTCGGGTCCCTCCCCGCCCAAAGGCAGAGTTCAACCGACTGACTGACCGTCGATATTTAGTCACCCCACCCACGAGGGTGTCATGTGGCACAAGGCCTTTTTAACGTGTGATCTCCGAGCCCGTGGGATCTCCGAGCCCGTGGGATCTCCGAGCCCGTGGGCTCGGCCAAAAATATGCCCATTGAACCCGTATAAACGGGTTCAGCGTCGGTTTACCTCCCCGAACGAGAATCCGCCTTTCCGCGTAGCCTCCTTCGGGTTCCTCCCCGCCCAAAGGCAGAGAGTTCAACCGATCAGCCAGTCGACTGACTGACCGTCCCACTCAGCAACTCCTACGGGAGAGTCTATTAACTATAGAAGAGGTGTGTTCTACTATAACAGCTACCACCTACGACCTTCAAGAATTTAAATGCAACATTAATCACAATCTTCTGCTTTCCTGGATATCTTTTCTTTTATTGTCTTTTATTCCAAATAAAGTTTTCTTAGTCTCCTTCACCCACAGTAATCCTTTGCATCCTAGTGGCATTATAGATTGCTTGTAGATAAATGATTTTAAAAAATTATACTCTTCCAAATTTAACGCTCCAACAGTTTGTTTTTTTTAATCAAATTTACCCTAAGTAAGCCAGTGAAACCACGAAGACACAAAGGCTTACTAAGTGAAAGAATGAGAAAAAAAGAGATACATTAGGCAGCAAAAACAATAGAAGAGTAATCAGGAAGACAGTAGATAACGATTGACATTGCATTTACATTTTTAAAGATCAAACCTGGCTGTAAAGCAAGAATTCAGAAGAGAGTTCCACAAGCGAGAATTGCGAGTTGAATTGGCGAGATGTAACTGTAATATCTATGTTAGCAGAAACTGCTAACATAGATATTACAGTTACATCTCGCCAATTCAACTGTAAATTAATGAGACCCCGTTGCTAATCTAGTACTACTCTTTAATTCATAAAGTCTAGGTACCCTAACAAATTACTTATCCGAATAATTGCCATGGAAGTATTTATAGTAAAAAAAAAACACAGAGTAGCAACTTTACACTAATAGAAAAGTGGCTGAAGCTGACACGCCAGATCAGGACTAATAATATTGCTGATTCGTCTTTAGATTTTATCAAGAATCTGTAAATATTATGTTGGTGCAAAAATAATGACGGTTTCACACATATGTAACTATGTGAGAAACCGTCATTATTTTTGCACCAACCTAATATATAGCAGAAGCACAGTGCCATATGTGGCAGCAATCCTACAAGCATGAACGAATTATAGACTTATAGGCATGTAAGATATATTTTGGAGAGAAAAAAACTTGCACGACACAGTGAACCGACTTTCTTCGCAGCTGACCTAGCAATGGATTCAATATAGTCTTTCCGCTTCATGTCATCTGATAATGTTCGCCCGGGAAGTTTCAATGAGTCTCTCTCCTGGAGGTTAACCTCAGCTATCCGGAGGGCAGGTAGACAGGGGTCGCTTAGATGATTACAGAAAAGCAGTTTTGTTTTCGATTCGTTAAAATTCACAACCCTGCTAACAACTGATTCATTAGTTTAACCTGTCCAGACCTTCACAGCAAGGAACCACAATGTCACGTACACGGTGACGAATTATCTCCACTCCCTTCATTTTCCATTAGTAATAAGGAAATTCCATTCGGACAACTTCTTCTCAAGAACCGCTACATTGTTAAACAGACTCCCGAGTGGATGTTTTCTCCGATCGCTAAAATCTTAACCACTTCAAATGTAAGGATTAACCTTTAGTTTTGTTACGAACACTGCACTTTTTACTCTCTTATGTTACGTCCATATAACAACTTCTTATAGTAACCTTGTATTTTGAGTCACTTTTGAAACTTGTATGGAGGGAAAATGTTTTTTTTTTTTTCTTTTTTTTTTTAAGTTACATCCTTGTTATGACAGATGGCAATCGAATACCGGACATTAAATAAATGAAATCTCAATAAGTATAGCATGATGAAAATTTCAAATTTTTTAACAACTGAAGTTCGTAAAGAGGATAAATGCACTGAGCAAAAACTGACATTTTAACCGCTTCAATATGTTTTCATTTTGCACAAGAACAATCGTTATATGGGATCTTTTCTCTCAATTCACCCAAAATAATGGAAAGTTACTTATCGCAAATATTAATTCACCCCAATAATTTATCAATTTTAAATCAATGAATGTTTGTTTTGTTATTAAATTTTTGCTAGAATGCAGATGTAAGGCCAAAAATAACAATGAATGCCTTTTTGAATAAATTTTAAAGAATATGTCCGAATTCTGATGTAAATTTTAGTAAATTCCTCAAGGACACATGGCACAGTAAATAAAGGCGTTATTTAGATCCAGTGACAGGACCCAAAGAGTGTGAATTCAATACCGAGTTAAGGCAGTGGACAACTTGGAGAGAGGAGTTAACAGGAGATAACTGACAACTGACATCCATTAGACATGGCACGTGGAACCAGAACAGTCTACCTCAGCGAGCGAAATAAAGAGTTCGACATTCCAACCAGCTGAAGAAGGCTGGAGTGTACAACGACCGAAACGTTGTGATAAATGTGGCAACAAAGATGAGTATGATAGTCCGAACAATGTAAATAGTGTAAATATGAATTCTTTTTATTATGGGGTGAATTAATATTTGGGGTGAATTAATATTTGGGGTGAATTATTATTTTGGGGTGAATTAACCGTTCTATGTTGGAGGTGGGGTTAATGTTGTTTTTTTAAGAGTGAAATTAATGTCAACCGGTCTGGATATCGAGAAGCCTTACAGAAAATATTAGTCGCAACATTTTCTTTAGTAACACTGCGCGCATATGTACATCTGAAGCAAAAATAATAAATAAGAATCACCTGACCCATTAAGGTCAATCATATGTACTGTAGCAGAAAGAATGGAATTCGAACTCAGCTCTCCGATTCCACAAACCGAGTCGCTATCCATTACTCCACATTATGTCCAAGACGCCACTATGTATCAATAACTATACTATTATTCAATGATTTAAGGCAAGTTCAAATGATTTATCTGATTAGACATATATTATTATCAATAAAGACAAAACGACAAACTTATCTTAGTCGACGCGTTTCGTCCTCAGACGGATTTTATCAAGGCAAGTGTAAATAGTTATAAACAAAAGTAAAAATGTTGTTGGTTTTTCAAAAAACCCATTAATAGTCATCAGGTTAACTGAAAATCACTTAGCATCCTCCATAATTTACATAAACTTTTTCTTTTTGTTTTCATTAAATTCATTGCAAATATTTAAAATAAAAGCCCAAGTAGAAATTCACTTAGCATACTTATAGAAATGTATCTTGAAGATTTTGCCAACATCATTTCGTTTATACCAATTTTATAGTAAAATCCTTAACTTGCGTTATAAAATCTGCCATTGTCTATTGTGAAAATGTCTTACTCACATTTCGCTAAAAACATCGGCGTTTCAGGTTACGGATTTAGTGTTCTCTATTTGTATTTAGTCAAACTATTTAACTCATTCTTGTTGTAGCTCTTGTTACCCCAACTTTCCATCTATGGAAAGTGTGTCATTATCATTCCAAGAGTTGTTTTTCCTATGAAACTAATTCTTTGTCTAGCTTTTAATATTACTCCAACTTCTAGGTTGAGCGATTCTACGAAATTCTTAACACAGTGTGTTTAAAATAGTATCGAATGCAAAAAAAACTTGTAGAAAATATACAAATCAGACAAAATTCTCTACTTCTTGACTATACACCTGAATAATATCGACTAAAATGTTTGATTAACTTCTCATATAATTGAGTGCGTGGTCCACCTATTAAGAACGTCTTTTTTCTGACCATAAGACCTCACTATGGGTGATTGGTCAACAGTTGACTTTCTGATGTCATCAGACCGGGAAAATGTAAGATTGCTGGAAAAACTAAATAAAAAATTAATAAAATTTTCCTTGTCTGTCATATTAAAGGAAACATGTTCGAAAGAAAGGTTGCTGCCCCAATATACATGAATGAAAGAAAAATCTGTAACAAAGTAAGGAAAAAAAACACTTTTCGTGTGACATGTTTCGGACTAAAGTGATGTTTACATTGGTGTGATTATAACTGCGGAGGAAGGAGAGGATACGCTGAAGTTTTACACTTAATATTCCTTTTAATATGTCTTTGGGTATGTAGTATATTTCAAATTTCAGCATCCCCCTCTCCTTCATGCATATGTGTAATAATATCATCGTAAACATCACTTTAGTCCAAAGATGGTTCTGATATATAAAAACTTATAGCTCATTTTCCAATATATATATATATATATATATATATATATATATAGTATACACACACGCACATATATATGTGTGTGTGTGTGTGTTATGTATGTATGTATGTATGTATATATGTATATGTTTTGTGTCTGTAACACTTTTATAACCGAATTAACTCAAGTGCAGTAAGATGGGTTAATTTCCTGTTTCTATGTAGTGTATGATTTTAGTGACGTGGTAAGAGTAATATTAAAATTGACGAATAAAACTCCAATATTTTTTAACGGCGGATAGACATTTATTGGTTTATTATTTCAGGAAACTTTGGGATTGACTACTGTTTCCCGGGCGCCGGATGGAACACATGTACATTGCTGATAATTACAGTGCAAAGAATGAATTTAAAGAAAACTGAAGAATAACAATCGTTTATATAAGATATCCTGACATATTATTGTATTATTTAATAGCCTCTCCTGCCGATTTCAACCTATCCGATAGCGTCATTCAGTTTTCATGTTTGTGTCGTATATGACACTTCAGTCCATTTAGTGATCTGCATAAATGTTGTGCAACTGCGAGGATCTCGGTACTTTCAATCTCATCCAAGATCTTCTTCAGAAGTGAATTGTTAAGACAAAAACTAATGTAGATACTTGTGATTTTTTTGAAAATGCGCATGAAACGCGCTATGTTGATTCAAAAGTTAACGTTACCAAGGGAGGTAACTTAATTTATATTGTAGCAGAACGATTGGAATTCGAACTCACCTCAATCCGCAATCCGAGACGCTAACCATTACACCACATTATTTCTCTACTGCCGCTAAATATTATAAATATTAATAACTATACTATTATTCAATAAATTAAGGCGAGTTCAAATGATTTATCTGATTAGACATATATTATTATCAATAAAGACAAAACAACAAACTTGTCTTAGACGACGCGTTTCGTCCTCTGACGGATTTTATCAAGGCAAATGTAAATATTTATAAACAAAAGTAAAAATGTTGTTAGTTTTTCAAAATATTTAAATTTAATTAAAACTCATTAATTATCATCAGGCTAACTGAAAATCACTTAGCATCCTCCATAAGTTACCTTTACATTGTTTCTATACTCATAATTAATCTTATATATATACATATATATATATATATATATATATATATATATATATATATATATATATATATATATTGAACAACAAAAAATATTAGACACCTTGGCAAAGAACCTGAAATCCTTCTTCAGATGAATACGGTTAAAAGTCCACTACGGGGACAATGATAACACACCTTCCATACTTGATACATTAAAAGAGAAGGATACTACCTACACCTCACAAAACACAGACATTACTATTCAGACATTTGAACTAGCCGTAGCAAATGACATAAAGAAAACAATAGCACGTAAGCTGCCACGTGACAATATTACTGAAGGGAAACGTATAGCCCTCGACACGCTGACACAGAGATGACCTAATCATAACACAGGCTGACAAAGGGGGTGCGACAATGATCTGGGGAATCGAAGAATACTTTAATGAGGCCAACAAACAGCTCGCCGACAAAGAAACCTATAAAAGCTTACCTACAGATCCCCACCGCGAATACCAAGAAGAATTAACTAACTCACTAAACATAATGCTTCGCAACAATCTAATCGACAAGGAAACATGCACAACACTTACACCCACAAACATTACAGCTGCTCGTTTCTATCTCCTTCCTAAAATACACAAAACAACAACCCAGGAAGGCCGGTCCTTTCATCGTTCAACTGCCACACATACACACACACACCATATATATATATATATATATATATATATATATATATATATATATATATATAAGGCAGAATGTGTGTTTGCGTGTGAGTGTTTGTGTAACGAATGCACGGCCGAAATTTTCGACAGATTTGCACCAAAATTTACATGCACATGCTCCAAGTAAGCGGGAAGGTCAAGACCGACTTTGCATTTCCCAACTCCCTCGATAGTAGAAATAATGGATTTATTCATGCTTCTACGGCAGTTTTCATGTAGTTTGCAGCCATTTTCTACTGGCTAGAGTAAGAACCAACAGCTGACTGACACGAATGTTAACTAGCATGCTAGCATGCAAAAAAAAAATCGATAGCTGCATTCGTGACAAGTGGGAAAATTTAAATCTGCCATGGCACTTTACTCAATTGGCTCATTCGCTTGCTTAAACTCAACGTTGATTTTGATTCCGCAGAACTGGGTTGGGTGTGGAAAAAGTATTTGTTGTTAACATTCTTTTTTCATTCGGTTTTTCCAGTGACGAGTCCTTTTTTTAAATCTGATCGTTTTGTGTTCATTTTGTTTAGTTCTTTTTTCGTAACAGATTTAATGTTTAGTATAGAGCTTAGAAAAAATTCGCAGTATAAGATAGGCAAGAAATAAGACATGTAGCAGCATGAGCCCAGCAAAGGGCACTCCTTTAAAGGCAAGGAAGAGCAAAAATAAACTCGAGTGATAGCGATTGCTGTATGAGTCAAGGTTTTTTTTTATTTTTGAATCAAGCACGGGCAGCGCCGGGCCATGCTGCTAGCATATATATATATATATATATATGTGTGTGTGTGTGTGTGTTAAACAACTATCAATGTGCTAGATCCTATAGCCAAGATACGTTCTCGTTATCGAGGAAGATTCAGACTGATTCTAAGTTTTAGCGTCTCTTTATATTAAGTACTTACAGCCATTCCTCTGTAAATACAAGTAGTAGCATTTTACATTTAAGTATTTATTTTACCGTAGTTTAAGTATTAGCTTTTCATTCTCAAATATTTATTATATTACATCCACTGTCTGGGATTTCCTTTTTAATAAGGAAATTTTAAATCGGATTGAAATCAAATGTGTTTTTATAAAACTCTTGTTATCTGGAATTTTATTTATCCCAAAACATGAACGAAAAGAAAACAACAACAAAGCCATGAATATATTTTGAAGTAAACAAACTTTTAAACATGTCAGAGAATTTCCCGATTTCCAATCTTGTATAAAAAGGTTTTTAAAATCCTAGTTTAGCTGAAAACATTGCGTAACAAAATTTTGCCTCTTTTGCCTTTGGCCAGTAAATGTTAATTCCTAATTTTTTCTGTCTATAAAGCAAAGAAAATGACTCTTAATCTCTTCAGACATTGCTATTGTGACCTGTACATCGGTGTATTGAAACTAAACTAGTTTCAATTACATTCCAAACAGATTAATCGAGAAGTTGCTGAAGGAGAATTTTCTTTAACTATAGAACTTTTAAGAACTTTCGAGAAGTTTCTAAACGTTCTAATAATATAGTGATTTTCCAAGCGTAGCTTAGATGTGGCACAAGGCCGAAAGTTGGGGGCACCCAGTGAGGATCGAACTCACTACTCAATCGTAATCGTTTTAACGAGACAAGCTTGCTAGCCATTACACGGCCTCGAGGTGCCCACGTTCTAGTCATATAGATTCAGTATAAATACAGGGAACGTAAGCTCAACATTTCAGTTTACTTCGAGCTGTCGAAGTGTATATACAGGTCGTCACTGATAGGTGCATTCGTCACAGATTGCATCAATAGTTTGTTTGCATCCGGTAGACGCATTTTGCGATGCCCGTCATGAATTTACGGAGACAGTGGCGAAGAAAGTAGAACCATCTGCTAAAATGTGTGAGGCGGACAAAACATTTCGTCATGCCGGTCCGGGATCAAGACAAATCCTGGGCATTCCATTTTAACTACAATCTCTACAAAATAACTCTTGAAGATAAAGATGGAATATTTTGCTTGTTTAGAGTGTGGAATTTTTAAGTGTAAAAGTTTTGGCATGTTTTTAATTTAAACATTTTTTTTTTTTTTACTTTATTTTTTTAAACCAGTGTTATTCAAAAATATGTTTCAACAATTACGAATTAGTATCCACATTATCCATGGATTTTTTTCAATACTGGATCACTGGCAAAAGCCATAAAAATATGGATTATTAGAGATGTTCACTATTCAAGATTAAACATTTATTATCGTATTTGTTGCATTAATTGGGGTCCGAAGTCAGAATGTTGCAATTCCAGCGCGAACAATTTCTAGAAATTTCAAAAATAAAAATGTATTTTTTTTTAATTTTTCAATAACACTAGGTGTAATAATATTTGTATTTTTATACACATATTTTTATTTTGCAGGAAGGTAAGAAGGGGTAAAATAGAGCCATGAAATTTGCAATCCCACGAATTTGGAGGGAACCAACTGACCACTCTATAGCCATCACGCCAAAAAGGACCCGCTGGAACAGAGCAGTCGTCTCTTGTACAGGGCAGTCGTCTCCTAGGTCGTCCTCGTCGGCTCCCTCGACCCCGACGATATTCAGTCACCCCCACCCGCGAGGGCGTCATGTGACACAAGGCCTTTTTAACGTGGGATCTCCGAGCCCGTGAGCTCGGCCAAAAATATGCCCATTGAACCCGTATAAACGGGTTCAGGGTCGGTTTACCTCGCCGAAAGAGAATCCGCCGTTCGGCGTAGACTCCTTCGGGTTCCTCCCCGCCCAAAGGCAGAGGGTTCAACAGATCAGCCAGTCGACTGATTGACTGATCGACTGCCAAAGCCTTCAGAAACACTCATTTTATAGACCATGACGAAGCAGCCGATCGGTTTAGTGGGAGAGATTTACATAGGCGCAATAGGCTTAGGCGCAATCCGTAAATTCTCCCTTCCTCCAACTGCTCTGCGACACGATACGCATGCAATGCGTGGGCGTTTTCAGGCATGATGACGCGTATCTTGCTCACGACAATCACAATTGATTCTTCTGAATAGAGGACCCTTCCAAACGTCGAGTTGGAAAGAATGTGACTGCTATCATATATCCTGACTTCTTTTCATCCATCACCCCAGTACTACACAGGCCTGGGCTCGGCGTAACCAATCCTCCGAAGAGAGAGAAGCCGTTTTCAGAAGAGCATGAAGTCATTGATCCATATTACAGGGGTTCATCCGAGGAATGAAAACCGTACTTCCGCAAACAAAAAACTTCAACCTGATAGAGATCTTGGTCTCACAAAGTCCAATGCCGAGCTTTTGATGTCGAGTCTCAAGCAGTTAAATGAATATGTGCAAGTCGCAGGTCAGAGAAAGCGTCACCAATGTTTATCAAGACTTTTCATCTGTCAAGATTGGCTTTGCCTCTGATAAAACATGACCGGTTTGACCCGAAGCCGTGCCATTTCATGAAGGAAAGATGTATTAATCACTTCTCCTGGCTCACACGGTGCAGCTCAAAGAGGAATGCATCAGTGTTAAGATCTTGCCACATAACTTGAAATATGAAGAATATAGTTGGGAGATTATCGGAGACTGGTGACCTTCCTAACGGGTCTCCAAGGCAGCTTTACCAAATTTCCGTGTTAGCTTTGCCTTTTGGACAGCAAAGACACAGCGGCACAATATCACAAGCGGAACTGGCCACAGAGTTTAGTTTGGGGAACAACAACGTCACATGGAAACTTGGAAAAAGTATTAATTCCTCCACTGCACATAAAATTAGACCTTACGAAAGAATTTGTCACAAGTCTCGATAAGGAGTTTGAAACCTTCAAGTCACTTCAATTCTCAGATTTCTTCGGCAAAAGTCGGTGTCTTCATCGGACCAGAAATAAAAAATAAAGAGTGCAGGAAATTCTCCAAGAAGCTAACTAAGGCGGTGAAAGCATCGTGGAACAGATTTGTCGCTATAGTTCGGGGATTCATGGGGAACCAAAAGGCTGAAGGTTATATGGAACTTATTTGAGACCCTGGTGAAGAAATACAGCAAAATGGCCTACAGGATGTTCCTCGAAATCCATAGCCTTGTGGCTCATCTTGATAAAGTCAGACATTCAAGACAGAATATTGCAGTGGCTTGCCGGTACTTTTTGCACCGCGTATATTGGCGTTACTCCGTCCCTCCTCTCAGTGTTAGTTTTATTTTTTAAGTTATCTTCTTCTAGCCTTTCCGTAAAGAGGCAGAACCTACAAGACAGTAGGCTGGTTTGAATTCAGATTTTCCTTCTTCTCGACGAAGTAGTCACCCAAATCTAGAGGACCCAGTCTGTCTTTCTATATTTACCCATAGCTAGGAGAAGTAGAGATAGATGCATATATATTAGAAACATATATTCAAAGTCTCACACGTGAAAGTTGTCTTAACAAGATGTGGTGTTTTTTGTTGCTGTTTTTTTTTTTGGGGGGGTGACAGCATGGATAAAAATACATTAATAAGAATATCCTTTTCGTGAATGTTTTAAAAGCCTGAAGAGGGATGGAATCCGTCAGACTGTTTTGCTCGACATACCACAACTGCTATGATGAGGTATAGCTTTAGATAAAAATGATGGTCTGGTCAATGAAAAACATTTAGCCATGGCAAAGAATTATTGGGTTAATGCATAATTATCAGGCGTTTTTGTAGGCACGTTATTTGTTAAGAAAAATTGTTGTTTACTTTTTTTTAATGGAGACATTATTTTATTTTCAGGTTATAAAATACGTGTCGATAATCATACGCTCCGGAATAATCATTTTAAAATGTTATTGTTGAATTATTATATTTCTTCATTCATAATAAATATTGTTTAAAAACCGACTGAAAATTATGTACCAACCCAATAGAAGAAAATTCAAAATTGTCAGCTTCACTAATTCAGTTAAATTTGGAGAAGCATATATCTTACGTGTATGCGCTTATTATTTTTTAGGATGAAATGAAATATGTTTATAATTTTAATAGCGGTTCCACAAATTTAAATAATGGTTTATTCAAGAGCTTCTTTCCAGAGATTCAATTTTTGTCTCTCTTTCTTATTGAACAGATATAAATTTTCCAATTGAAGTGTCACTATTAAAATTGCCGACAGATTCCATCTGTTATAAAAAAAATAAGTTATTTAATTTGTTGTCCATTTTTACATGTGTCTTACTAGTTATACAAATTACCGTCGGTCGATAAAGCATAACGGAACGGAAATCAAAGCCGCTGCCTTGGGTATCGTGAATCGATAACATGGCCGTCCGGGATTCTACAAAAGAGAAAATAAATCATGAAACATTATTATTATTATTATTAATATTATTATTATTATTATTATTATTATTATTATTATTACTGGTTCGCTTTTTGAATATGAGAACCAGGTTCGAATCTCACTATGATCGATTTGTCATGAAGGTGACTTCTTGATGTCATCTGTCAGGAGGAGGCGATCCCAGCGTGTGGCACCATTGGAAAGTGTCTGAGATTCATACCACTTTGTGAGTGAAATTGGGTAGACGGAACCCTTGGGAGGTGTCGGTGGTTGTGTTAGCACGAAGACACAAGTCATCGTGACCGAGGGTTTGAGCCTGCTGCTCTTGTTCAGGTTATTGATCAGGCTAGATAAGACGCTTCTCTCCCAGAAACTGTTTTTGCTCAGCATAATTACATCATAAACCACAGGTGGGCTCTGTGGGTGTTGAACAAAACACAAAATGCGCTTGAGAAAGCGTCTGCCATAGGGAATGGCTAGCCGCCCTTATAGATGGATATCCCCGAGTACGAGTGGACAGCCATTAAAAAATGAAATTATTATCATAGAAGTTAAAAGAGGAGCACAATTTAAGAAAAGAAAAAGTGTTTGACAATGTTAAACAATATTTCAACAGAATTTCTGTCTTCTTCAAGTTATATTTTTAAAATATTTTTTCAAGTATAAAAATATATATCTACAAAAATTTATAAGTCATTGTACAAACGTTGCTTGTCATGAAAAAGTTGTATTCGTGTTGGAATTTTGCGTCAGTTGAATAGTTACTAAATGACTCCAATCCGTGTAAACTTTATGAAATTCTCCTGCCATTCTGGTCATTCATTCTGTTGTCGTTGTTGTTAATATTATTTTTAATTATTTTAATTATTGTTGTTGTTATTATTATTATTGTTTTATTATTGTTATTATTATTATTGTTGTTGTTGTTATTATTATTATTATTTTTATTGTTATTATTATTTTTATTATTATTGTTATTATTATTATAGTTTTCATTATTATTTTTATTGTTATTATTATTATAGTTTTTTTATTATTATTATTATTATTATTATTATTATTAAAATATATTTCCTTTGATTTCTACTCTGTACTCATTTCTTTCCGGGCCCCGACCAGAGACTTAAGGTCAGAGAAGGCATTATGACATTTTACACTGATCAATTTAAACAAAAAGTACATATTTTATATAAATTAAACCCTTCGCAAGGTCTGCGCCGTACTGGTGAGACCATTTTTTTTTTTACATTTCTTAAAAGCATAGACTACCAGAAATCCCTTCAATGAGTCTATTGGAATCTATTCCAATCAATCCGAGGGCTCCAACTACAACATGAATCGTTGATGTTCTTATGTGCCACATTTTCGAGATTTCAATTTCAAGGTCATTGTACTTCTTTTTGAACATCTTCAAAGATACGTTACAGTCTGCAGAGAATGCCATATCAATAAGGAGGTACTTTTTTGTTTGCAGTCTCTGATCACAATGTCCGGGAGGTTAGTATGATTGTTCTGTCTGTGTGTATTGTGTAGTCCCATAAAATGGTTACATGTCCTATCTCCGTAACCAGGTCTGAGTGGTGTACATACCAATTTATTTCAGTTTCCTTTCCGTAGAAGGTGCAGATTCTCCAGTGCAGATATTACCACACCCTGTCTTGCCATGTTTTTTTATTCAATTGGTGCCAATACAATTTAACTTGATACAAATAGTCAAGTGTTTCTGGATATTTATCACAGAATCTTCATTTTGGGCTAACACAATCTTTCAGTATGCGTGCTTTATAATTTCTAGTTAACAAGCATTTGTCCTGTGCAACAAGAATAAAACCTTCAGTTTCAGATTTTAGCCCTGCACTACGGGAATTTATCTACATCTGCTTGTTTGGTACAGGCAGAGTATTGACCATGAAGCGGTTTATCTTGCCACCGTTTCTGTATCTGGTCGGTTGCATTTGCTTTTGCTTTCTTTGTTAAGTATTTTGCAGCTACAGTAGGTGTATTGGTATTGACTTGTATTTCTTCATTCATTTGAAACTCCATTTAGAATTTGTTGGCTTCCTTTATTACTGAATAAAATCGCTTCCTACTTTCATGTTCCTTGACACATATCATCATCCAGTCTTCTGTAGTTTCCAGGTATCTTTGAAGGCCGATTGTTGTAGTTTTGTAGGACAGTTCTAGTTGAACTAATCCTCTGCCTCCTTCGGATCTGGGCACATACAGACGATCATCATCAGCTTTGGGACGTTTCTTGCTATCACAAGTGAGAAGCTTTCTAGTTTTAGCGTTCATCCGCTTAATGTCAGCTATAATCCAATTAAGGATTTTGAAACTGTATTGCACCACAAGGACAACCAAGGTGATTATGGATGATTTTTTTTTTAATTCAGTTCGGTATTCGGTACCACGCGCATAAGCCTGTAATACTCATTTCTTACCTTCTCCTTCATCTGGGTACGCTGTATTATATCTCCTTCGCTAATTCCTAGGTACTTATAGGCTTCGTCTTGTTCCAGTTCTCTAATCTTTGTAACAATATCTAAATCTATTGAGTGCGTGTCTGTAATTATCCCTTTACCTTTACACATTGATCTAATCCGATATCCATGCCTATGTCGTCACTGAAACATTTTACAGTATCCAGGAGACCCTTCAACTCATTGTCGTCTTTGGCAAAGAGTTCGAGATCATCCATGTAGAGTAGGTGATTGAATACTTGTTTAATTTGTAACCATAGCTATTGTTGTTTAGTTCATGCGTGAGAGGGATTATGAACAGACAGAACAGAAGGGGTAACAGGGAGTCTCCTTGAAAGATTCCTTGTCGGATATTTAGGCGGTTGGAGATGTTACGGTTTTTGGGTATATGTCGTATATAACTAGGATATTTATTTGTAAATATATAACGAAATGGAGGGGTGTAGGTGGTCTTCACTAACTATCTTAGCGACGTTACAATTAACCCATTCACCACAAGAATGTCCATCACCACTCAATCCTTCATGCACCATAATACCATTTCTCTGGGGGACCTACCAAAACGCGCCCCAATTAAAAATTTGATGATACATTGCTATACATAAAATTCTAATAATGATAGGATGCAAGGGAAGGAGATGAACCCAATAATAACTAAAAAATAAACACAACATTCAAACTAAACATAACATATGTTTAGGGACCGTCCAATCAAAAACAGAGAGCCCAAAGGGCAGAACACTAAGGGAGGGGAAAGGATAAAATATTATCCGGAATGGGTCGTCAAGATAAAAAGAGGACCAAAACAAACTGGGGAGGACCATAACCAAAGAGCCGGGATCATTTAGGTTTTGTCTAACCTAACCGGAAGGAACCAGAGGTTGACAAAAAAGAAAATCAAGGCTAGCCCCGGTCACACGAACCACACTTTTACCCACCTTTCGCTGAAGAGGAAGAATCGTTTTCTATCAGATCTAATCTTCATCTTGAGCTGATGCTCAAAGAATTGGATTAGATGCTGATAAGAAAGATCCACTTCCTCCATTCGCGTCGATTCGACCGTGGATCAGCATCAGAAACACCATTCGTTTCTCCCCTACTGTATCGATCCATGGAAAGCTGTTCGGGAGCGAGACGATTCGACATGGTCCCAGGGGCGGACCCGGGGCAATGGTGGGTCCTAAACCAAGACCACACCGTTCACAGTCTGGCAAATCCGCCAAACCCCATATGAAAGAAGGCACGACCGCCAATCGCCATGCGAAAAAATGAGGTCTGGCGCCCAAGACCAATAGGAGCGATGCCGAGCGTATCACGTAGTTTATCCTTCGCGCGACCCTCCACTAAACCACGATAGAAGACCTTCCTAGGCCGTGAA
Organism: Acanthosepion pharaonis; assembly: GCA_903632075.3. Taxonomy (NCBI): domain Eukaryota; kingdom Metazoa; phylum Mollusca; class Cephalopoda; order Sepiida; family Sepiidae; genus Acanthosepion; species Acanthosepion pharaonis. The sequence continues at coordinate 438,639 of CAHIKZ030005144.1, forward strand.
AGGTCACTGGACCGGGGAATGGCCTTCAAGGTTGACACTCGTGGATGAAACCGATCATCCCGGAGCCTACAATCGGCCCTCGAGATGGGGGGTTGATAGTAAGGCTAGGAAAATCCCCTCCAGAATCGGATCTCCCCTGTCACGCGCGGCGTAGGAAAGCCAACCTAGAGGCACATTTCAAGCCCCCATGACACGGACGTTTTGCAGACTCGTCTGTCGAACGCGTCCCCTCCATAAAATGGAGATAGCGATCGCTCGAGCACCTTCCTGCGGTCTTTATAGAGAGGAAGTACGGACAACCGATAAAGAATCAGGGGAAAATGTATGTACACACACCTCCGCCCTGCCCCTTCACGGACAACCGCCGTCGATTCCAAGTCTGACCGGCAGAATCGACCTTTTGCACGTACTTCAGACCAATTCTTCTCCAGCTGGAGGTCGGGCCCAAACCACACTCCAAGAATGCGGACAGGACCGTCCGTCCAACCGAAATCGACCCCTTCCAGGATCGGATTTGGTTTATTCCGTGATTTACAGTGGCACAAGGCCGAAAGGGGGGGGTTGATCTTTTCAACCCATTCATACGTTACAATTAACCCATTCACCACAAGAACTTGTCCTCTTCTGCACCATATCCAGATTCTCACCAGGGGACCTACCAAAAGCCCCAAACCATAAAAAATTGGATGATGAAAACATTCTATACATAAAAAATCTAATAATGATACAATGAGAAGGAGATGAAAGAAAAATAACTAAAAATATACACAAAATACAAAATAAACATAACGTATGGTAGGGACCGTCCAACCCTCAAAACAGAGTTGCCCAGAGGACAAAATCAAAAAGCACTCTCGCTAAGGGAGGAAAAGAGGATCAAATATTATACGGACATGGGAAAACAAAGCTGATCCAATCGAGATGAAAAGGGGGACCAAAACAAACTGGGGAGGTTGGGAATCTCGACTTGGACCATAACCAAAGAGCAGCCGGGATACAGGCCAGGAACGACACTTACTCACATTAACTAGGTACACTGAAGCTTGTCTAACCCAACCAAGGGAGGTTTTGGAAGCCATGTGCTATAGGTTGACTTAAAAAGAAAATCCTAGCCCCGGTCACACGAACCAGGCTTGCTACTTTTTACCCACCTTTTTGAAGACTGTCGAATGCAACCGTTTTCTATCAGATCTAATCTTCATCTTGAGCTGATGCTCAAAGAATTGGATTAGATGCTGATAAGAAAGACGGTTGCCCCGCAAGACTTCCTCCATTCGCGTCGTCCAAATCACCATTCGAGCCGTGGCCATCAGCATCAGAAACACCATTCGTTTCTCCCCGGAATACATGGGGCGACACATTGTCACACGCGTATGCGCGATCCATGGACACTAGCTGTTCGGGAGCGAGACGAGCCGTCAGCTCGCCGACATGGTCCCATAAGGGGCGGACCTGGGGGCAATGGTAGAAGGCGTGCGCAGCCGTTTCTTCTAAACCAAGACCCACCGTTCACAGTCTGGCAAATCCGCCAAACCCCATATGAAAGCCTTGTCATTGAGAGGCAGCCGATTCCGAGCCAATCGCCAGGTAAGCGAAAACTCAGGGTTACTGAGGTAATCCGCCGCTGGCGTAGGAGCGATACTCCTCCTCCGACAAGCCGAGCGTATCACGAGTTTATCCTTCGCGCGACCCTCCACTAAACCACGATAGAAGAGGCCGTGAAAGGTCACTGGACCGGGGAATGGCCCTCAAGGCCAACCGACACTCGTGGATGAAATCCGACTCTTCCCGGAGCCTACAACGGCGCTCGGCCCTCGAGATGGGGGACTGATAGTAAGGCTAGGGAAGGCGTCCCCAACAATCCCCTCCAGAATCGGATCTCCCCTAGTCAATGCGCGGCGTGGGAAAGCCAACCTAGAGGCACGGATGTGACTCATAAGGTGCGGCATTCCCAGCCCCCATGACACGGACGTTTGGTGCAGACTCGTCTGTCGACCCTGTTCACGCGTCCCCTCCATAAAATGGAGGATAGCGATCGCTCGAGCACCTTCCTGCGGTCTTTATCTACGGACAACCGATAAAGAATCTTAAACACACACCTCCGCCCTGCCCTTCACGGACAACGCCGTCGATTCCAAGTCTCGATTCGACCTTTGCACGTACCAGACCAATTCTTCTCCAGCTGGAGGTCGGGCCCAAACCACACTCCAAGAATGCGGACAGGACCGTCCGTCCAACCGAAAGCGGCCCGGAAGATCGACCCCCTTCCAGGCACCTAACCGCAAGCCGGACGATGTCGTATATAACTAGTGAGCGAGTCAAATGATTTATTTCCCTTTATAGTTACCAATAGAAGATTGACAATCAGGAGCCGCAGAACACTGTATCCGTCGTGTATAAAGGCGGCCATCTTTGTTTTTCCTACCGGAAGGACCAGATTCAGGCGAACACAACAGAAGGAAGAACTACACTCTGCTGTGATAGGGTTTTACTGTCTGGAAATATTCACTGCCAACCTCTGGGTCCTATACTCGAAGACGACCGTCATGCAAATGTCTAACAGGAGATGGCAATGCTTCTGGTGTGATTTAGTTATAATTTGGTTTTCTACATTCCCATGCTGTGTTTAAGGAAATTTACTGTCACGCGGAGATTTTGTACATTTTCAAATTCTTAAGAATCCAAGAGTGTGCCACATTATCAAAGACTTTATAGTAATCAATCCAAGCTGCGCTAAGATTTCTACGTCGTCTCCTGCAATTTTCCAGGATCATTTGGTTTATCAGTAGTTGATCTTTGCAACCACATGAACCTCTTCTGCATCCAGTGGAAGAATGTTGTTTACTTCGAAAAAAGAGTTCTTACGGTTCGCCAGGACATACGTGATCAATTTATACGTGGAGGACAGACATGTTATTGGCCTATAATTTTTTGGATCATCTGTTTCGCGCGTTTTTGGCATGAGAAATGTAATACCTTCAGTGACCATTCCGAGATTTAATTGGGATTATTTATAAGCTGAGATAATGGAATATGCATACAACTGTGTTCCCCCTCACTGGAATATGATTGGCTGGTGTCAGTCATAAATACCGACGGATGTGTAGGTACGACAGAGTCAGAGCCTTAGTCTGAGAGCTTCTAACGACGCCCATTGGATTACGCCATTGATCTACACTTCTTACCTGCGTTTACCAGTCGATTACTGCTACCATATTCTACTTGGTTTAGTAGCCAAAACCACTTAGCTAGTTCAAATATATGGCTTCCGGGACATATCATAAGCATTGACAGAGTTTGTGCAAATGGATTCATGATAGATGACAAAGTAAAGGATTTCGTTCTTCCTAATATTATTCGTGGTTATATTTTCTCATTCCTGTAGAGATTTATCCAGTACTCGTTCTTCTTCACTTTGGATCCATTTGGAGTTTTATTTCTTTGGGCTGCTCCAAATATTCTCCGAAAGTTTTTGCACCTTGTCAATAGATAGTGGCTTTTTGACATGTATAACTGTTTTTCCAATTTCCCTGTAAAATTTCTTTAGGCCCGTTTAGAATATTTTATTTTGGCGATAGAATTTACAACGTTTAGCATATCGTCTTCTTCTGTGTGCCTTTAATTGCCGTTTCTGTTTTAGCATTTCCTTGATTGATAGAATGTCATTTAGTGATTTAATTTTATATTTCCGCTTGATCTTCTTGCGCATGCGTGTTGATATATTTGGGTTCCTAGTGTTTTCATCTAATATACGAATCTCACATCTGATTTCCTTTATTTCTTACGCCAGTTTTGCCTTCCAAGATGGCTCTCTTTGTCTGTTGTTTAATCTATTCATCGTTTTAACCCCAAGCTTCCCTGTAGGTACTAAAGCTGTTGCATATATAACATTGTTAACTTCTGTGATGTTTCCCAGAAGTTTACCCGTTAACAGTGTTTATAGTGCAGCGTTGTATATTTGCACAATGTGCAGATCAGACTTTGCCATATTAATTTTTGGGAGCTGGTCTCTATCTGACATTTGTGGAATAGTTCTTCTGTTGATTACTTGGATAACTTGGTTTCTCGCTTCGGGGATTTCACCTCTGTTGTTTTCAAGGAATTCTACCTTAATGTAGATGGACTCATCTTCAGTGACATCGTCTGGATAAACTCCAGCTTATGTCACAGGTAGTTTCTTCGGTTTTACTTATTTTATATCTCATTTATTTTAGTTTTTACCTCATCCTCTGTCATATGACTTATTTCTACTCTCATCTTTTTATTGCTTGAGTGATGGGTTATTTTATCCTGTCTTATATCTAGTTTTATCTTACCTATTTCTACATTTGAGAGTCTTTTCATTTGCACGATGTCCCTGAGGACATTGGCAAACATGTTGGGTTGAGATGAGGTCTTATTTCACTTCCTACCATAGTTCTCCATATTTGATATGTCTGACTCGTAGGTATTTTCTGGATTTTCGAAGGCGGTGAAAAATAATATCATGACTAGTTGATATTCTTCGCGGGAAGATTTCATTCTCTTTCTTTTTATTGCTTGATTCGGCATTGATTCAGTTGCTCTAAGGTTGGAAATAGTCCGGGTTTGATGAGCAAGTATCTCTTAGTGTTTGGAAGAGTTTGTTCCAGTGACAGATTTTTCGGCCCCAGACTGGTTCTTCTCTGAGGTAGGCAGCCCTTGTTGATCCTGATGACGGCTGATCCGATATGAAAATTTGTTGGCAATCATTGAGATTCTTAAACTATTGCGTTTTTATCCTTGAGCGCCAAAAGAGTAATTTTCTTCAAGTTACCAGCTCTAGGACGACAGTCGAACAAAACTAGAGAGCTCGTTCTGCCCATGAGATAGTTAGGGGAGGGGATTATATTCATATCTTCATGGTTAAAGAATTCATTATTGAGTACTCTATTCAGAGGGATAGCATAGGCGTATAGATATGACATTGAATATACAAAGTTTTAACTTAGCATACGTCACAGTGACGACTACCAGATTAAATATCAGAGGTGGACATACTTTAATATTGAGGATTGTTACGAAAAAAAAAAAGAGAAAGAGGAAAGGAACAAAAAAAAATTAAAATGAAAGAATTAAAGTTAAGTAAAGCCAAAGAAACTTAAAATAAAAATTAAAGAAAAGAAAAATGTAATTTAAGATGGTATAAACTTTACGATTGCTTACATGTTGAGTGGTAGACACAGAATGTCATTCGACAGATTTTCAACATTCCGACGCCAATGAGAGTTATAGTTATCAAGTTTTATAGGGTAGATCATCCCACCACTAAAGTTTGGCGTAAAGGCCATCAAGTTATTCATTAAACAAAGGGATAAAAACAAGAAGAAAGTATATTTTACATTTGGTGTAACTTGCTAACCACTAAAATATAAATTTCCAGTGAAGTCAGTCAAAAGGCAGAACATTGTTAGATAAAAACACATTATTATTACTATTCATTTTATTCATTATAGCAATAATAATAAACAAATAAGACAAATAATAAATAAAAATGATAAACAATACATAAATCTATATAATAAATGTGAATGTCAGTGTGTCACACTTTTTCAATTTTACTACTAGATATTGGAATCAGGCGGACTCCGTGAGCAAATTAAAAACATTCTTGGCTGGATCCGGACCCGCAATCTTGAAATTTTGGATTCCCAAATTTTCATTACTGCAATTGTTTTCGGATTCAGCCATCTTGGCTTCTACTGATAAAAACAATTAACAGGACACAACTCTTTACTTTCAATAGCTCATTTTCAAATGAAAAAATTACTGTTCTTAAATTACAGTGTTTCAAAATAAAATTGTCCGTGTTTTCAACTTTATTACGAGGCCGTCGCCCAACATACCATGCCATTTTGAAATCAGGCCGACTCAATGAGCAAATTAAAAACAGCGGATCCAGACCCTCAAATTCCCTCTCTATCACCTTCTACCTCTCCTCTCTCTCTCTCTCTCTCTCTCTCTGATGTCTTTCTCTTCCCCCTCTCTCTTTATTCCGTCTGTCTCCTTTTTATCTCTTTTATTCTACCTTTCTCATTCTCCTTTATTTATCTCCCTCTTTCCACATTTATGTCACTCCCTTTATCTTACTCTCTCCAATTGTCTATCTCCTTTCCCTCTATCTCCTATTATCACTCTTTATCTCTTTCATTCTACCTCTCTTTACCTCCACTTTTCTCTCTTTCCTGTACAGTTCTATACGTTTTCGGTATTTCGTTGCATCTAGACACCTACGTGACTTTGGAAATCATTGAAAAGTTTAAAAAAAATACTATTTACAATAAAGAAAAAAAATGTCCCCTTTTTTTTCATGCCTTCTGTTCTTTCTTTTTTTTTACAAGTTTTAGCCATTTTCTTTGCTATAAAATCAGATGCATTTTATACATGAAAATAAGCTTCCCTCCCCGCTCCCTGGAATTTCTCTGCCTTTGTAACTGTATCTTATACTTCATAGCGGTCTAGATACTTACCTGACGCAGGGCTCGTCCCTGGGCTGGTGGTATCACGGCTAGGACTATCTTGGACCGGCTCCGGTCTGGACCAGCTAGGACAAGCCAAGACCAGCTTTGGCTAGCTTAGACCAGCTCTGACCAGCTTGGACAAGCTATGACCAGCTAAGACCAGCTTGGACCAGCGGCCCGAGTGAAAACATTCGGGTCCCCACGTTAAAAACTGACCTTGTGTCACAAACTGACTCAGTGGTGGGGGGGTCAAGTAAATATTTACTTCCTAGCGGTCTATGCACAAAGGATTATGGTATATTCATTGTGTTGCCTTTCTCCATTCCACAACCTTTTTCAGGTATTCAATTCATGAGGTCTTCTTTGCTTCAGAAATTGGTAACAAATAGAAAAGAAAGCTAATATACTGACGAATTCATTCCCAATATGCCGCGTAACAGAGGTAACTCCATATTTATTAATTGTCTTTTTGATGAGAAAAGAAATCTCTACTGAACAAATTTATATACCAGATGATTCAGATTAATAGTGGAAATAAGCATTACAATAACGTGATAATGACTATGAATCACAAAAGTAAAGAAAATGTCGCTTTTGTTTCATATCTTCTCTTCCTTTTTCACTTTTGGTCATTATCTTAGCTTTAAAACCAGACGTTATTCTTATATATAAAAAGGTTTTGTTTACCTCTGCTGTGGCCAGGTATTGAACTCACAACTCTTTGAGGCAAGTAACTGGATTACTTCAACCAATGCTTTTATCCACTGTGCTATCAGTGTACAAATTTTTGGAACTTATAAACCTAACATCCCAGTAACCATTTTTTTTTTACCAGAGTTTGTTCGAAATTCCAATGTATATGAAAAAGACCGGAGCATATAATGGCCAAAACATTACGAATATGATAATAAAAATGAGGACAAAAGTACAAACAATTTAAATAGTGCAAATAAATCTTGTACATATCTATAAATTTTCAGGATTTTGTTAAGTCTAGACACCTACATGAGTTTAGAAATCATTCAAAGGTAAAAATATTTCATTTACAATAAAAAAAACAAAACAAAATGTCCTCTTTTTCATGTTTTTTTTTAACAAGTTTTAGTCATTTTCTTAGCTCTAAAACCAGATGCATTTTATACATGGAAATAAGCTTTTACCCTCCCTTGGGATTTTTCTGCTTTTTTTTAACTATGTCTTATACTCCCTAGCAAGGTAAACACATGATGATAATGATATTACTTTTTAATGAATCTTCACATAAATAGTATCAGAGAGCTCTTACTGAAGATCAAATGATATTAAATCATATCTTTTTCAATGCATTTACTCATTTCAGTAATGTTATCTGAATAGCTTTAATTTTTCATCAGATCTTCCATTTTGGGATTTATAAACCTAATCTCCGAGTACCCAATTTTTACCAGAGCTTTTTCGAAATTCTAATATATATGAAAAAGACCGGAGCGTACAACGGCCGAAACGTGGTGAATATGACAATAAAGTTGAGGACAACAATGCGAACAATTTAAGTTTTTTTCCTCTGGAATTTCTTTGCTTTTTAACTGCCTTATACTCCCTAACGATCTATATAAAAAGGATTAAGGTAATCTTTTGAGAAGTGACGTCACGTCACGACTCCCGTAACCCACTAGAGTTATAGGTTCACCACATATACTGAAGTCATCGAAACAGTAATATATCTAGAGCAAGATAATCTGACGTAGTCCACCCCGCTTTAGGGTAGTTTATGAATTCCGAGTTTTTCTTTTTCCTAAACTGATTGATCGATCAAGGCCAAAGAGACCAGTTTGCTTTACTGTTTTTTGTGCATAAAATTGATGGAGGCATAGATTGGCGCTACAGGATCATAAACAAAGAGCTCTACCAAATATAACAGAAACCACATCACTTGAAAAATTTCAACAGCAGCAACAAGGAAAATGGTTATTTCATGTAACACGATTAGAAAATAACATCAAGATATTGACGTTCCACACTACTTCAAACAAAAGGTTAGGACGGAAACCGACCCACGCTATCAATACGGAAAAGAGCAAAACAGTTACCGGACTTGAAAAACCTATTTTCCTTAATTTTTTTTTTTTAATAGAAAGGATTATCAATTTCAACTAAGAGCTACACTGACTGTTTAGCCAATAAATGACCAATCTTTCCTTAAAAAAAAGGCCTATATTTACAAAGTGAACGCAATAGCCTCGGTCAAAATTTTAACTTAGCCGGCCGGTTCCATTTTCCAAGCCGATAACTCTTACGCCACCATCATAATTACGCTCTGTTATTCTTATATATATATATATAAATCTAAAAACTATGTTTAAAGCATATGAAGAGACTCTTGCCGATTTTTTCTGGACTTGTGCAGCAAGTTTGTCTTAAGAATTTTCCGACAAAGCATTAGACATGGCATTTTGGTAAAGTCCTGTGTTTTTATCTCCTTTTTTTTTTACAAACTTGCAAAAAGTGAATGGTTTACCATTCTTACAAATTCGAATTAAACTCTAACGGAATTTCAGTCGCAGCAGGTAAGCAAACAAATGTCATTCATAGTAAGTATTTATAGCAATTTAAGTGCTGTTCACTGGACAAGTGTTTAATTGGTATGCTAAGTATTTCTACAACTTAATGTCAGGTAATGATACGTTTGAGTCCTACGCAACGGCAGTTGCATTAAGTGTCACAAAACCTTAAGATAGTGATGCGATTAACGAGCCAATTCTTTAATACAATATAACACTTTCATTTACATGTTTTGCTATCGGTGTTGGAAATGTAACAGTTAGCGACATGTAAATTAGAATCAGAGAAACGGGATCAAATTCCAGCCTACGCTATTGTGTTCACCTTCGTACTAATGCCTTTAAGTAAAGCATGAATTAATCTTTTCCCTCCCACCATATATTGGTTAAATAGCAGGGTAAGAGAGGTTCGGAAGACTTTTCTGGCTGGTTGGCTATCAGTCTAGGTGTAGGATTACTCCAAATTCAAAACCGTTGAGAAGTTAACGGAAAATCACTTCTACTAAGAAATAATGCTAATTCACAGATAATAAAGTAGTAATAATTCACATAATAAGATAATATTGGGTTGGTGCATAATTATCAGGCGTTTTTCAGCAATATTTATTATGAAGAAAAGGAACATAACAATTCAACAATAACATTTTTAAATGATTATTCCGAAGCATATAATTATCGACACGCATTTTTATAACCTGAAAATAAAATAATATTTTTATTAAAAAAAAAAGTAAACAAAACTGCAATTTTTATTAACGAATAAGTCGCCTACAAAAACGCTTGATAATTATGCACCAACCCAATAAAAAAAAAGAAGCCGAGGAGTCCTATGATTGCTCACCCCCTGAAGATACATAGAATTTTAAAAAACAATTGTCAGATTAAGCGCGAACGCAGACACTCGCTCCCTAGTTTTATTAGGTTGCAAATTGTACTAGGAATTCTTTGTTACTTAGCTTTGTTTTTATCACAGTGTTTAAGTTTTCTTTGACTAAATCATTGTGATGGAAAGCATATTTGCCTTAATAATGTCTGTGAAAAGAACAATAATTGAAGCATTTGCAACCAAGTCGTATTTTATCATGGAGCATATAGACTTGGAATACACTCGCGAGCCTTGGAATAAAAATATACCAATATGCAACCAATCATTACAAAGATAAAATATAATGAAACTTACTGATGAGGAAATTAAGCAAGCTGGCAAGAAAACTGAAGAATAATAAAGTATCCCAAGATAGTAAAGCTAGACTTTTAGAAATAGCTCACTTTCTCTACAAATTTAGATTTTATGAAGGAAGTTTAGAATCAGAAACGGATCCTCAAAAAATCTTCGTCCTGGGTATGACGATAAACTACATCCGGTAGCAAGGACTCTGATTGGGGTGTTTTAGCGTTAAAGCACCTCTTAATTGCTGTTCACCCTGACCCGTTAGGTTCCCAGCTATGGGCAAATAGTTACCCCCAAAAAAAAAAAAAACAAAAAAAAAACTGGGATCAAAACACTATGAAAATATAAAAATAGATTTTTCTAGTAAAAATACCAGCAATATATTTTTGAAAAAAATTACCAGCAATACATTTTTGGGAAAAAAATTACCAGCAATACATTTGACTCTCAACAAAAAATCCTCCTTACATAAAACACCTCAATGAAACCTGATCTACAAACTGATTTCTTACAAAGAATACATATTCTATTCATACGAACCTAGCCTAATATTCTTGTTGTCATTAAATAACTCATTGATGTTTATATGCCGTAAAATAAAGTAAACCAAATCAAACCAAAAAACGTGTTTTTTATCACGCATTATAGAATAAAAATGGTAGCCACGCACATACAGAGGTCTCAATTGAATCCATTATGGTGTAAAGATTAATTAACTTTATATCAGCTAGATTCTCATCGTCATATAAAAGTCAATTCCTCATAGCCAAATTTGAAATTTCGTTCTGATAAGGGGGTGTAATGATGGCATAAATATCTTCAAAAAACTCTAAGAAATTGCTTACCTCTCTAACAGGAAGTTCTATGCCCGCTATGTTGACTTCACGGCAGCATATGACCACATCAATAGTAATCCATTAAAAACCGTCTTCCAAGTCCTCTAATCCTCATCGATCTAACAGAGGTAAGTTAACGGGCCACAAAATCTTATATGACAGGCAAGGAACCCACGGAAACATTTCATATCTCATCAGGAGTACGATGAAAGAAAACGAGCGGCTCAATCTATTTACTCTCTTTTTAAACTATGCCCTGCGCATTTACAAATACAGATGAAAAGAGATAGTTCCTGATCACTTAGTAATCAATACAACATCCCAAATGAATAGAAAAACGACCCTGCTTCCCCTTCAGATCCCAATGTACTTCAGAGTCTGTCTATATTTCTGTGCTATATTTCAAGGACACATGGCACAGTGGATAAAGGCGTTGGTTAGATCCAGTGACAAGTCCCAAAAGAGTGTGAGTTCAATACCCGGTTAAGGCAGTGGAGAACTTTCAGAGGGAAAATTAACAGGAGATAACTGATAGCTGACATCCATCAAACAGTCTACACCAGTGAGCGAAATAAAGGGTTCAGTTCGACATTCCAACCACCTGAAGAAGGCCGGAGCGTACAACGGCCGAAACGCTGTGATAAATATGGCGACAAAGATGAGGACAATAGTCCGACTAATGTAAATACTGTCCAATGTACTTATGATGATGGACGGCTATGTTGATGACATAGGTATAAATAGTTGTGATAAGAATGATCGTGAACAGAAATTCAACATCCTCTATCAAGTGTTCCAAGAAAAAAGGACTCAAAATAAACCTTTGCAAAACAGAAATTCTGATCTGTTACAGGAATAAAGCATCATAAAAGTTTCAGGAATGTAGACTTCTTAAATAATAAGCACCTTGAATACCTCGGTGTATGGACCAGTTATAAGAAATTTAGTATAGAGCATAAGAAACATGGAACTCGAATCAGCTGAACTAAAGTTTGCTTTGCCCAACCCCGCGAATCACTACAAAATCAAAACATTAACCTGAAAATTTTAGCCATGTTCTTAAATAGACACGTCAGCTCGAGCCTTTCATGGTGCTAAACCCGTTCAGAAATATCTAAACTGCCAACTCTGTACAACCGCTTCCTAAAATCAATGGTTCAAAATGGCTTTGAGCGAGTGAAGCCTGTGGATCTTTGTGAAGACCACATTTCATCGAAGCTTGTGGACTGGCGCTAACAGAGTCACAAACAAAGAACCGTGCCAAAAAAAATCACATGAACTCGAAGAGAAAACAATAACATAACGAAGACGTTGGCATTGCACACCACTTCGAATAAAAGGTTAATAAGGAGATAATCTCATCAGTACTGGAAAGGGAGATAACAGCTGATGGAGATGAGAAACCTATATCCTTGAAAAATTGTTTTAAGGGGAAGATTATAAGTGATTCTACTATATTTCTTAAGAAATCATGATAATTCACAGATAATACCAAGGAGTCAAATTGCTTCGTCCACCGCAAGGAAAGATGGCTCCCTTTGTCACGCCAGGAAATTTTTCTCCCTGGAATCGATCCTCCAGATCTACAAATCAACAATTCGCCCTTGCATGGAGTATTGCTGCCATATATGGACTGGAGCCCCTTCTGTTTGCCTCTGAGTTCTTGATAGGCTCCAGAGGCGGGTATGCAATATAATTGGCCCTGTTCTGGCATCTCGTCTACAGTCGCTCTCTCACAGACGCGCCGTCGCCTCTGTCTGTCGTTTTTACAAATACTTTCATGGTAATTGCTCCGAGGAGCTGCATTCGCTGGTTCCCAGACTTCATGAGTTCAAGCGCCCTACGAGGCTGGCATCCCACTCTCACCCCTTCACTGTCGAAACTCCTAAATGTAGCCGTCTCTTCTACTCCAATAGCTTCATGTCTCGCACCTTTCGCCTGTGGAACTCCCTTCCCTATTCCAGTTTCCCTGAGAGCTATAATCTCCAGCTATTCAAATGTAATGTCAATCGACATCTCCAGTTGCTTTGATCTATCCACTATCCTTCTCCTCATCTTTTCCTCTATCACTCCTATCTGATCTTGCTCCAAATTTTCTGTAACCCCTTGCGTCCTAGTGACTTCTCGCCTTGCTTGGGGTGAATAAAAGATATTACGAAAGCTTTGAAATTGGTGTTCAGTCAGCCTGAAATAAAATATTTGTTTTTAAAAAATATGGCAAACGGCCAACAACTGGGGGAGAGATGGATGCTGATCTTCATTAGATTGGCATTAGCTGACCTCGTCTTATTCGGTGACACAAACAATCTTATATGCAAACATATGCAGCATATTATATCTAGATTAAATAGCTGGGTAGACTGGGATCTCTAGCCTTGGATGGAAGTCAATCGAGGAAGAGGACTCTGAATTTAATAATTCGAGAAAGCAACGGAAAAACATTGCATCATTTTGCCATGACTTCTTCATGGCAATTTATAGCTAATTAAGTAAAGGAAGCTGGGGAGGGCGATGCTTTCCTAATTCTTGAAGTGATATGATTTTTGAAGAAAAATTAATTGCTTTTCAGCGTTTAGGCGAAATACCAAACATTCAAAATCTGATTATTATGATCATTTCCAACGCGGACGCTGACCCCCGCACTATTTAAACCGAGAATTGCTTGATTCTTCTACTATTTTTTCACTCTGTACAAGACCCGGGAGCCACTCGAAGTAGAGGGTTACAGAGTAAGAGGTACAGATTATACAGATATGTGGGGATGATAAGTCTAACTCTACACCTAAACAGGTTAAGATTGTAGTGATCGTGGAAGCATCATCTTGGGAGACGGTTCCAGAGAGCAGCAGTTCGGGCTATTGGTACTGATTTTTTTTTTGTTTTTTATCGCAATATTTAAGTTTTCTCTGGCACTCTGAAGAACAAAATTAAAGCATAATGTTTGTCTTAAGAATTTGAGTAAAAAAGACAATGCTTGATTGATTTGTCTGTTTAACGCCGAAATTTAATTTATTTAAACCTTAAGAATAAGATATTTACCAACCGTCCCACGCGGTCGGATGTGGCACAAGGCTGAGTTTATTGAGGGGTATCCGAGCCTGTAGGGTCGGCCAAAAATTCACCGTAGACCCCGTAAAGAGCGGGGTCGGGAAGCTGTCTCCCGAGACGTGACTCTACTCTTTGACATAGCCTCGTCTGAGGATCCTCTCTGCCCGGAGGCAGAGAGTTTGATCAGCACACTTCCGAAGTAATCCGGAGAATGATTGTGAGCTTAGGAGATATAAAAATGTTATTCACAATTGGTAGATGATACTTAGCTTTTACCGATATACATGTTTGTATGGTCATGATTACCAGAGCCGATGATGTGTGTTTTGTTATAGTTTTGTTGAAGGTATATTTTGGAATTGTTATGATGTTAATTTGGGGTTAATAAAGACAAACGCCAAATAACATGTAACAATAAAAAGGGGATTTATTCGGTTGGTAAGTTGGTACAGAAATCGCCTGAGTAGTCTCTAACTAACTCAGCAAAAGAACTTCTACTACTGCTGTCTTTTTACATGCCACTCGTTAACGTCCTTGTTCGTAGACGAGTTCATCTTTAAGAGGGGTGGTAGGTTCCTACACAACAGGAATACAGTTCGATTAAAGAAATTGTTAAATATTATATGACTTAAAGTCATGAAAATTCTTTCATGTTGGTTGTATGGTAGTATTTGAAACAGATTTGATGATGTCGCTACAATCGGTTAGTATGTGTGTATTGTTGGTAATTTTATTACAATTTGTATTGTTTTTATAAATAAATTATTTATAAAAATGTATTTCTACTATGAAAAATCTATTTTTATACTTTTATCATTGTTTTTTTTTTTTTTTTTTTGAGATTTATTATTGCCCATAGCAGGGTGGACCCGGGAATAACAGCAATTAAGAGGTGGTTCCACGCTCCCGTTCATAGGCCTTGCTGTCGGATGCAGTTTATCGTCGTACACAGGACTAATGATGGTTGAAGCATTTGCAGTCAACCAATATTTGATAATGTGGGAAATAGCAGAGTAAACTGGAATCGCTAGCCTTGGTTTGCATCAGTCCAGGAGAACAAATCTATATTTAAAGCAGGCATCTTTAGGCACAGCAGGTATATAATTCCGCGTTTGACTTGTGTTTGCGAATGATTTTTGTGCTTGTATATGTCATACCAAATTCTCTTATGAATTATTTTCTTAAAGGGACTATTTTATTCATTGCAGTTTTGCCAGTTTAGATTTATATCCTCATTTTTTGTTGTTGCTGTTGTTATTTTTGTTAACATTAGCGTTTCGAACTCTGTAGAGTGAGGGTTTCCGGTATTTTGGCCGGATGTAAAAAAAAAAAAGCAAATAAAATCAGTTTCTCATTCCAATGAGGGTCGTACCACTAAGACGCACCCACTCATTCCATTTGAAAGGAATAGAGTGAAGGACAACTCTTAATCTCTTAGGCGCCCCCCCCTAAAAAGAAACTAAAAGTGAGTGGTACAGTCTCTAGAAGCATCCCGACAAATACGCGAAGGGTCCCCACATTAAACACGGCCTTGTTCCAAATCTCATCATCGGCGTGGGAAGATGAGTAAATGCTCTTTTGAGTGTCGTTTGCATATTGAAATGTCGAAGTTTTTTTACCGATGTGGCATGCACTTCCCTTAACGTTTTCATAACATCCGATGCCGGCGTTTGTGCGTGCTTGAAATTATTCTCCACTGACCTACGCGCTGGTTCTGTGGCTCCCCATCGAACCAAATGAACTCTGGTGACACTCCTATTTGCAGGATTATATACTTGGAACATTAATTTTATCATCCCTTACCTACCGATCACCAGACTGTCTATACTGGTGGTACCCTTAAGCGGAGTGTCGATCGACTGAGATCAGAATGCCATATCTGCGAAATCGTTCAACTTTCTTACTCTGTAATTCTTTTTTTATCTGATTTTGTTTTAGTTTCATTAATCTATTTAAAAAAATATGATATGCAGATGACACTGGGTTGATAGCAGACACTGAAATAAAAACTACAAAATCTCCTACAGAAAATAATGAAACAAAACGAGTAAAAAAGATTAAACATAACCTACAAAAGACAAAATGCGTGCTTGTCAGCAAAAGGATGAGCCCAAAATGCAAATGGCAAATCAGAAATCAAACATTTAAATATCGAAAAAGTGTTCTATCAGAAGATGGAAAGTGCGACACGGAAATCTGAAGACGTATTTGGATAGGTAAAGATACTTTCCAAAAGCTAAGCAGAGTATTAAGAGACAGAAAAACATCGTTAGAAACAAAGAAAAGAGTAATGAACAGTTACGTGACATCTCTCCTCCTATATCAAAACGAATGCTGGACAATCTCATCAAAGATGAGGAAGAAATTTTGATCTACAAAAAGATACTGAAGATACCATGGGCCGTACAACGACTAAGTTTTAGAGAACATGGAAGCAAGAAGGAAACTTATACTTCATATCACAAAAAGACAAATGAAATTTCTCG
The DNA here is from genome assembly GCA_903632075.3 of Acanthosepion pharaonis. Taxonomy (NCBI): domain Eukaryota; kingdom Metazoa; phylum Mollusca; class Cephalopoda; order Sepiida; family Sepiidae; genus Acanthosepion; species Acanthosepion pharaonis. The sequence goes on from CAHIKZ030005144.1 coordinate 455,199, forward strand.
GGCAAGTAATGAGGATGGGGGGGGCTTGGAAAATCTGATACTCACAGGACAGATTGAGGCCAAGGGAGACAGAGGAAAGCAACGTATAACATACTTGACAAACTTGAAAAAATGGATGGCAGAACAGGTTTTAGAAGATATAACGAAAAGACAAAATTTATTAAGAGCTAATAAGGACAGGAAATTATGGAGAGCCATGATCGCCGACGTCAGGAGGTGACATATAAAGAAGAAATTTCTATAAAGAAACAGCAAATTAATTTACTCTTGTAGCTGACCAAACACGATTCATAGTCAAACATCAAACAATAAAATAGATTCGAATCGATTATTTTCTTAAATCACTCGACAGATCTATACCCCAACACAAAACATTATTTTGGTTAATTTCGTATACCCGACGTTGCTGATTAGAAAATATTTTTTAACCTTAAGTCATTTTCTGTTTTTTTTTTTTTTTTTTTTTTTTTTTTTTTTGCCTTGTCGATAAACTCAACTTCCTTGTCGATATTAATAAACTCAAGTCAGAAAGGGAGAAGCCGATGATAAGATCTTTCTTTAACTGAGTTCACCTCAATCAAGGCAGTAAATCCACTAATGTACAATAGATTACATGGTATGGAAGAATACAAAAACAAAACAGAAACATTACTAAAGAGCAAGTACAATAGAAGAGTAATCACGAGGACAGTAAATAGCGATTGACATTGCAATTAACTTTTTTAAGATCAAAGCATGGTGCCGGAAGATAGTTTCACAAACAAGGAGTGCGAAAAAAGAAACTTTTAACATAGAATTTACGTTTACATCCATCCAACTCGATGATGGAACCTAGTCGCCAGTCTGGTACTGCGCTTAAATTCACAAAGTCTGGGAACCATAGCGAAGAGCTCCTCTGAACAATTACCATGAAAGCTTCTACAGAAAAGACACCTGGAAAGAGACTGAAGCCGAGCGGCCAGATCAGGACCGATAATATTACTGATTCTTCTTTGGATTTTTATCAAGGCTTTTATCAAGGATCACTGAATATATAAAAAGATTATCTGACCCTAAGTGGCACCAATATTCTAAGTATTGACGAATGGTAGACTTATAAATATGTAAGATAAGATTCTGAATTTAAAAAAAAAAATCTCTTGCCCGACACAGTGAAATGATTTTCTTAACAGCTCACCTATCAATGGATTCAATATAGTCTTTCTATTTCATGTCAGACAAGAATGTTAACCCCAGATGGCGTAAGGATTCCTAGAGATTAGCATCAGCCAGGAGAGTGAATCATGCTGATCGAAGATAGAAAGGAGTCTCTCGGATAATTAACAGAGAGCCGTTTAGTTGTTAGATTTAATATTTTTTTCTTCCTGAGTGTGATCTGGCTATAGCTCAGTTATGTACCATGCATGATATACGATTAGGCAATCATGTATCTTTCGATACATGACTGACAAGGCAGATCTTTTCCCGCATTAGGTTGCCATTTCTTTCTGCCTCTTGCCATCCAAGGCTATAGAACCCGATCTGTCCGGCTATTTACCCACAGCTGGGAGAACAAGAGAATTCATACCTTTTTTTTATTATCAAGTAAGTGAATGTAATGGATTCGACTGGAGTTCAAACTCGGCTCTCCGATTCTTCAATCCGAGCCGCTATACAATCGGCTACACTTCATCCGCCCTGTCGGATGGGGCTGTAGAATACGCCCACTGCACTTCTGAAGAATGGTAACACCCCAAACCAGCACCACTAATGAGCAATCCTGGGTATGACGATAAACTACATCCGGCAGTAGATTGAAAATATTTAAGTAATGTCAGTCTACTTCTGAATTTCTTTTCTTCGCAGATCCACCTTGACCATGGATGGTATGATATGTTAGGCTTCCAGATATAAGCAATTAATGAACCTCCTAACAAAAATCAAAACAGTAGAAAGGTATATAAATACATTTTACAGTAAAAAATACCAGCAATTCATTTTTATAAAAGATTACCAACTTTTACCAATTTTTATCATAAAATTGCCGAGAATATATTTTTATGCTAAAATCACCAACAATACGCTTTATAGCCAAATGACCAGCAATACATTTTAGAGTAGATTAAAAATACATTTTTATATTAGAATGACGAACAATAACGTTCTGCAATAAAATGACCAGCAATACATTTTAGAGCAAATTACTAACAATTCATTTTTATATTAGAATGACGAACAATACCGTTCTGTAATAAAATCACCAGCAATACATTTTAGAGTAGATTACTAACAATACATTTTTATATTAGAATGACGAACAATACCGTTTTGCACTAAAATGACAAGCAATACATTTCCTGACTAGATGACAATCAATACATTAGTAAAATTGAAGACCTGACATAAATTGTAAAAAGGTGTAATAAAAATGAAAAAAATGACAATTTGCTATGCTTTATCTCATTTCTTAGAAGGAGAAACAAGTTTCACGCTTCGTTTGATTTTGTAAAATTATTTTCTAAAACAAAATGCAGCTAATAATTATAATTTAATCATGAAATAATGTCATTCTCTTCAATTAATTATAAAGTTTGAATTTTCATATTTAGATTTCAGTATTAAATAACCCAAACGGAATATATGTCGCTAAACGAAAACAAACAAACCAACTGATAAATTCCAAAGAAGAGTCTGCATTGTTATTGATCCTGACCTGGCATCTCGACACCAGTCACTTTCCCACTGTTGTGATTTTTTTCCTTGCACCATAAATAATTTCATGCTAATCGTCTTGATCAAGTTTCCATCTGTGGTAACTAGACTTTATGAATGTAAGCGCAGTACTAGATTGGCGGCAAGGTCTCATCATTTTACTGTTGAAATGGCATATATATGTGTGCGCATGTGCGCGTATACATTCAAACAACAATAACTAAAACAGAATGTTGAACATAATCTTCTATAATTAATACACTAATACTTAAAATACCACCAACCTAAGTAAAAACAAACTACCAACTACTAAATAAGAAAAATTAAATAATGGTTAAGTGAAGACATATGAACAACTATTTACTTTGCAATTTAAGCATTAATAATAATAATAATAATAATAAAATAAACAAGAAATAAATATAAATACACCTATATTTTCCAAAATTAAATAAACCCCAGAATATTAGGGAAAAATTAGCCTAAATAAACGTCGTGTCTCTGAGACCAGGAATAAAATTGCTACATTATCTCTGACAGTCAGAGCCGAAAGAGAGAGAAAAAAAAGAATAGTGAGAGAGTATGAGGAGACAAGAAAATTAGCAAAAGGAAAAAATATCAGCATTCTACACACATGCATATAAACACAAGTACAGGCGTACACACGCGCTTATACACCCGTGTATACAGACAATGGTTTGATAATGGTTTTATAATTGCTTGTAGATTTAATAATCAACAGTTGTGTTTTGTTACATTTTTACCTTGTATAGACTTTATAGTCCTTTATTGTCACTAGGATAATATTTTTAGTATATGTGTAGGTTTATGTATGTATATATATATATATATATATATATATATATATATATATATATGTGTGTGTGTGTGTGTGTGTGTGTGTTTATGTATCTCTATGTATGTGTTTATATATATATATATATATATATGTGTTTATATATGTGTATGTATGTATATGTCTGTGTATGCATATATATATATATATATATATATATATATATAATCGATTCTCCTGTCGGGTTCGACGTATGAGGGTCAAGCAGATCAGTTTCCAGGAAACTGACAGCCCGACACCAGTACATGAGATTCGATTATAGTGGTGAAGGTTTCGTGCAGGACCATCCACACTTTTTGAAGGACCGAATACAGAGATCTGGTGCACTACGTGCGACAAGGTCCCCAAACAACCCCCTCAGGTTTTGAATTCAGAGTTGTCCTTCTCCTAGACCAGTTGCCATCCAAGGCTATAGAACCTAGTCTGTCCTGCTATTTTGCCCATAGCTGGAGGGAGAAGAAGAGGATTCATACCTTTCCCAAGGGTATTAGCTCGTAAATAAATGTAATGGATTCAAACTCGGCTCTGCGATTCCCCAATCCAAGCCCATATCCATTACCCGACCGTGCCTCCATATATATATATATGGAGGCACGGTGGGGATTATATATATATATATATATATATATATGATTTTTGTATGCATTTATAATAAACTTAATGACTGAATTTTAAACCATTATTTATATCCGACCATTGCGCTGGTAATTAAACCAACCTATCATGAGGTTTAAGCAAAAATTCAATACTTACCCTGTTCGATGTTTTCAAAAATAAGGCGAATGTAGTAATTTCGATCTGCCCGCTTGTGTTCATGTTCTAAGCCCAAGATATGTCCAATTTCATGAAGGCAGGTCTCCTACAATTTACCAACGCAAAAGTTTCATTTATTACATCAGCCGAAAGTAGAGTCCAACCTCTTTAATCCGGCTTACTTGGGACTAGACAACTACCGGATCACGGAAATGCCGGATGAGAGAAATCACTCAAAGACAAAAAAAAGTTATATAAAAATTGTTCTTTATTGATTGACTGATTATCGACCGTCTTCACGTTATCTAAAGCCAGAAAATATTTTTAGATTGTAAGATTTTTTGCCATAGTAATGATACAAGACTTGCTAATAAGCCCATAGTTGGGATAGGGAGAAGCGGTGTATATATATATATATATATATATATATATATGATACCTAATCAGAATTTGATAAAAAAAAAAACAAGAAATTATAATGCGGATATAATGTGAGGGATCAATTCTATATTACAATCAATATATAATCTTATTCCTCACTTTGTGGCCATGGCCGTTTCTATACATTTATATCCCAGAGAATATACATAAATCTAAAAGACATGCCTGTGTAAGTATTCAGTATTTAATTCGTTTTTTACTTCTTATCAACGCTTTTCAGGTTATTTAAAGCCAGAAAATATTTTTATAATGTAAGAATTTTTTACAGATAATAATTTTTTAGTGATACAAGTCTTACTAATTAACCCATAGCTTAGGGAGAATAGGTGTATTCATATCTTTCCTAAGGGTATTTGCACGTAAGTGAATATAAAGAACCCAATAGGAATTGGAACTCTGCCCTCTGGTTAACAATTCGGAGCTATTACCCATTACACTACTCGCACATATAAGCTTACAGCACCTGATATTATTAAGTGGTTACCCATCTAGGTAATGACCAAGCTCGGCTTTGCTTAACTTCGGTGATCGTACGATAACCGGTGTTTCAACGTGATGTGACCGAAAGCCTAAGCATAGTCTTCCCAACACATTCCACATATATCGCTGAGTTATCAAAGGTAGATCAACCTTTAAACCAGGAGATAAAACAACCATTAATGCTTCCGAGTCACAATTATTCTACCCACAATCAACTTTTATTTCCTGTCTGTTATAAATTCATGACGGTCGTCTTCGAGTATAGAATCCAGAAGTTAGCAGTGAATATTTCTGAGACAGTAGGAAAGTGTAGTTCAGGTTAGCAGTGGATATCGCAGCAAAGTAGCAGAGCGTAGTACTTCCTTCTGTCAACCTGACAAGTTGGCACTGGTCATTCGGGTAGGGTAAACAAAAATGGCCGCCTTTATACACGGCGGATAGAATGTTCTGCGGCTTCTGATTGGTTAGCCTTCTATTGGTGGACTATAAACCAAGTGAAGGCATTTGGACTAACTCACTAGATATATATATATTCATCCATATACACAAAAAACTGTAACACTGTCTTACAAATGTTCAATGTGGCACGGGCAACATCAATGTGATAAGAGAAATTCTCCCAGACGCGTAGCATCATATCATTATCTACTGAGTTGAAAACTCCAGCCAAGTGACAAGTATTCTTTTATTTCCTGTCTTATAAATGTTCAATGTGGCCACCACCTGCAGCAGAGGCAACATCAATGCGATAAAATAATTCCTTCCAGACGCGGACCATATGCTACAACTACACTTTTTCAATCATAAATAATAATGTTAGTTGTACTTCCTGGTCTCTTGGGTGGCATCCTAAATGAATAAATATGCAGCTGTATAGAAGACATAAGCGAGACCGTATTACCATATAACTCGACTGCTGCGGAATATTTTTAAACAACGTGTGGCGCCGCGCTCGTCGCCACTCAACGAACCAATGACAGGTAATTAAAAACAAGTACCGGAAAATAGAATTTACGGCACCACTGATCACATTCTCTTAATACTAGTAGCATTAAAAAATTTCTTATAAAGATTGAATCCAGATTTATCTGACCCTGATGAGCAGTATATCCGCGAACCATTAAAGTCGGTCGAAAGGTAAACCATTTCAACCGCTATTAATTTATTGATTATACATTATCACAAACGGTGATAAGGAAAAACAAGTATGTATTATTTAATAAATTCACACAAAGCAAGGTGATAACGCTACTAAGACGCAAAAGGCTGCCGGGAGCGAAAAAGAATGAGAAGACTTTTGAACGTAACGGAAACCCATTCAAAACAGAGTACACTATATGGCTGATTAAACAACTTAACCGGCCTGAATGTCCGAGAAATTTTCACAGAAAATATTCGTCCTCCGGCAGGATTCGAACCTGTATCCTATACGGAACATGTCATTTTAGCCTGGCGTGCCTTTACCGATTTGGCCACGAAGTAGCGTTCGGTTAGTAAGGTCGAATTTACTGTATTTAAACTTCAATCTTCCATGAATCTCTCACGTACATTCATGTCTGCTCATATTTCTCGGACATTCAGGCTGGTAAATGTTGTTTAATACTGTTTATTATAAACAGAGCATTTACTTAAATATTTGTATCTATAAAACTTGGCTAACTTGGCTAACAGCCTAAATCTCTGCCTTCGGGCGGAGAGGAACCCGGACCAGGCTCCGCCGAAGGGCAGAGTCTCGTTCGGTGTGGTTGACTGCCCCTGAACCCGTCTATGCGGGTTCAAAGAGGGAATATTTTTGGCCGAGCCTACGGGCTCGAAAATCCCACGTTAAACCCAGCCTTGTGCCACATGTAACCCTCGTGGTGGGGGGCTAAATATCATTTGTATCTATAAAATAAAATAAATAACATGTATGCATAAATATAAAAGTGGACGTTGAGGTCACCACCCAGCAGTGGTAGTCTGTTTCATAATTAAACCCGAACTGATCATGGATGTTGCGTTTTGGTGGTATTAAACGACTCTAAACGTTCCATTCTGAACGCTATTTTGAACACTTTATTAAATATCCGTGTGTGTCCTGG
>CAHIKZ030005144.1:467500-575000 GCA_903632075.3 Acanthosepion pharaonis
TTTTGACTTTCTAAAGGACGGCAGTTGATCTCTCCTCTGACCCAGTTCAAGCAACTCAGTGCGTGATGGAATGAACTAGCTTGTTACATTCAGTAGCTGAAAAAGTAGTAACATTCCATTATCATCAAGTTGACCCTTAATTTTCGTCTATCGGAATGAACGCATGTTCTCTCAGGGAGGCATCTTCACTTTGAACGCCTATAAGTGACTTAACCCAGACCTCAGTTGGAACACATATCCATCTCTAAAGATGTCGGGAAAACAGTCATTATTTTATATCTAAGTGTAAAGTACGATATGAGGTTAGCTGGTGAACAAAAGGGGCCACCAGAGAGGGTGAATTCTCGCGCGTTCTCTTAAGGAAATTTTTGTATAACGTCGACGCGGCCATACTTTCCACCCTACAACCCTTTTCCGAGAAATACGTTGCACGCCTCTCGCCACTATATCGTTATTTCGAGTAAGTACCCGACTCTTCCTTTCACAGCCATACTTTTACAAGAGCAAGATCAGGCCAAAAATGGAGCACTACTGATATATCTGGGCTGGAGATATCCAATCTTCACTATCGTTATTTCTATGTAAAAAGTAAAGACAAACTACTTTCTTTAATTCCGCCATTTTTAACCCTCACAGCTAAAACCCACCACGCCGCGTCCACTGAGACGAACCACTCTCATTCCCTTCGTATTCCACTAGTGAGAAGTATGTTCCACTGGAGCAGCTTCTTCCCACGAATCGCTACTTTGTGGAACCGACTCCCAAGAGGATGCTTTCCCGACCACTACACATTTATCTTTCCCTTATATCCTCATAAAATTTGTGCACCTCGAGGCGGTGTAATAGTTAGCAAGCTTGTCTCGCTAGAACAATTACGACTGAGTAGTGAGTTCGATCCTCACTGGATGCCCCCTAATTTCGTGCCACATCTAAGCTACTCTTGTAAAATCACTATCCTCATAAAATTCGCCTTTTACCTTTTATCCTTAACGCTCACTAAAACAAATTCGTTCAGTAACCCTCTACGTCGAGTGGGCCTTGTATCGAGGGAAATTGGCTTAAAAATCTCGCCTGTTTAAGATACTGAGATACACTGCCGTTATCAAGCATTGCCCGACGCCCATAAATGTATCTGCCTCGTCATATCAAATATATCAACGGAATATATCATTTGTAAGAAGGGGAAATTATTTTTTCTCAACAATCCTACCTCCTGCCTTGAGATTTTTAATAATTATTATCCATTTAGTACTTCCTCCAAATTAATATACTGTAATTTTATGTATACCTTTCAACAGCACCCTGTTACAAAAATACATGTATGTGAAATTTTGAAAAAAATCTGAGAGGCTTATATTTGAAAAGTTCTTTATTTGTTGCTTCATTAGAATTATTCGATAAACTTGTAAGCTCAATTGAATACTCGACTGAGCTTGCAGCATTTTATGCTACTTATGATTATATTGTGTACAGCACGACATGAAGTTAGCTGGTGACCAAATGGGTCCCCCAGAGAGGGGAAATTCTCGCGCGTTCTCTTAAGGAAATTTTGTAAAAACGCCTATTTTATATCTAAGTGGAAATTCACTCGTAAAATGAGTGCGTCAGTTGCAGTACCTTATCAGTCGGCTTTAATGAAACTTACGCTACTTACTATTATGTTGTGTACAGTACGACATGAGGTTAGCTGGTGAACAAAAAGGGCCCCCAGAGAGGGTGAATTCTCGCGCGCTCTCTTAAGGAAATTTTGTAAAAACGCCTATTTTATATCTAAGTGGAAATTCACTCGTAAAATGATGGCGGCAGTCGCAGTACCTTATCAGTCGGCTTTAATGAAACTTACGCTACTTACTATTATGTTGTGTACAGTACGACATGAGGTTAGCTGGTGGCCAAAAGGGGCCACCAGATAGTGACGTCTTATTTGTAAGACATGCCGTGGTTAAAGAAAACAAGGATGAGAATTTTTCTTCCTTTCTTATATGTTGCGTTGGCAACCGCATCTGGCGGCCATTCGCAGATGTTCTTTGGAAGAGAAGTGGGACAATTTTGCACATGGAAATATAATGCAAAGTGTAAAATCATTAATTTTGATTAAAAAAAATACTCACAGCATTGCAGCATCGAGCCGATCTTTTACTGTTGGAGAAGCCGACCGGAGCGTAACAGTCTTTTCTAAGAAAAAATCAAAGAAATCATTTGAGATGTTAATCTAAACTTTTTTTTTCTGAATTTAATAAATAATTAATAAATACATGCAAGGCTGTAACGGCAAGAAAACACAGGAGGTTACTAAGTGTGAAAGAATACGAAAAATAGAAACATTATTAAAAACTGAAAACAATAAAATACCAATCAGGAAGACAGATTGCTATTGCATTTAAATTTTCAAAGATCAGACTTGGCTGGCAAACATGGAACTGGGAGAAAGTTCCATCAGCGAAAATTGCGAGCGATAAAAAGCTATTAGCATAGAACTTGCGGTTACATTTCGACAATTCACCTTTGAATTGATGAAACATTGTGCCAATCTGTTAATTCACTTAAAGTCATAAAGCATAGGTACTATAGCGAAGCGTACATCAAAACAACTATCAAGAAATTATACATAAAAAAGGTATTGTGAAGGAATTTTACGGCGGTGGGAAGGTGACGGAAGACGATATGCCAAGTTATTTAAACCGGGAATCTAAATATTTTTGATTCTGGTTGGTTGATTTTGTTTAGCGGCATATCAACCTCTATGGGTTATTTAATGACGGAATCTAAATATTTGGATTTCGGTTGTTTGATTTTGTTCAGCGGCATATCAACCTCAATGGGTTATTTAATGCCGAAATCTAAATATTTGAATTTTGGTTGGTTGATTTTGTTTAGCGACATATCAACCTATATGGGTTATTTAATGCCGAAATCTAAATATTTGGATTTTGGTTGGTTGATTTTGTTTAGCGGCATATCAACCTCTATGGGTTATTTAATGCCGAAATCTAAATATTTGAATTTTGGTTGGTTGATTTTGTTTAGCGGCGTATCAACCTCTATGGGTTATTTAATGCCGAGATCAAAATATTTGGATTTTGGTTGGTTGATTTTGTTTAGCGGCATATGAACCTATATGGGTTATTTAATGCCGAAATCAAAATATTTGGATTTTGGTCGGTTGATTTTGTTTAGCGGCATATCAACCTCAATGGGTTATTTAATGCCGAAATCTAAATATTTGGATTTTGGTTGGTTGATTCTGTTTAACGGCGTATCAACCTCTATGGGTTATTTAATGCCGAGATCAAAATATTTGGATTTTGTTTGGTTGATTTTGTTTAACGGCATATCAACCTCTATGGGTTATTTAATGCCGAAATCAAAATATTTGAATTTTGGTTGGTTGATTTTGTTTAACGGCATATCAACCTCTATGGGTTATTTCATGCCGAAATCAAAATATTTGGATTTTGGTCGGTTGATTTTGTTTAGCGGCATATCAACCTCAATGGGTTATTTAATGCCGAAATCTAAATATTTGGATTTTGGTTGGTTGATTTTGTTTAGCGGCATATCAGTCTGTATGGGTGATTTAATACTGAAATCGAAATACTTTGATCTTCGTTGGTTAATTTTGTTTGGTGGCATATCAAATTCTATAGGATATTTAATACCGAAATCTAAAAATTTGGATTTTGGCTCGTTGATTTTGTTTAGCGACATATCAACTACTATAGTTTTTTTTTTATTCCAGAATCTAATTATATGGATTTTGGTTGATTGATTTTCTTTAGCGGCATACCAAATTCTATGGGTTATTTAATGCCGAAATTTAAATATTTGGATTTTGGTTGGTTGATTTTGTTTATAGTCGTATCAACCTTTGTGTGTTATTTAATACCGAAATCTATATATTTTGAACACAATATTTTTTGAGATAACAATTAGTTTTACCAGGCTTACTAAATAACCTATAGCTGGGCGGAGATAAGGTGGTTTTAAATCTTTGCCAAGTTATATGCACGTAAGTGAATATAAAAAACTCAACGGGTATTGGAACTTGGCTCTCCGATTAGCAATTCCGAGCCATTAATTACGGAATCTCCATTCCCATTTTGGTTGGTTACAGTAGCTGGCATTCCCAAGCGCTTATCCATCTAGGTACTGATTTTGTTCGACGTTATTAACTTCGGTGATTTAATGACGGAATCTAAATATTTGGATTTTGGTTTTCATTTTGTGATGAGACTGTAAACCTCGGGTTGACATTCTAACTGATCTTCGGATACAGCGTCTTGACTTTATTTTCATTGATTTATTTATTTATTGAAATTATTTTTTTTTTTTATTTTTTTGCTTTCCTTTTTAGTCTGCCGAAATGAAAATATTTATTTTGGTTGGTTGATTCTGTTTGAATTATCAACCTCTTGGGTTATTTCAAACGGAATCAAAATATACGATAATTTGGTTTTTTCCTGAAAATCCGGATACAACAACTTTGTCTGACTGAGGTTATGCCGAAATCTAAATATTTGGATTTTGGTACTTACATTTTGTTTGCGTAAGAGACACAATTTTGAAAAAGTAGTTCTTTTAAAATGATAAAAAAAATAGTTTCATTCTTTATAGCATTCTCGAAACAGATGGCTCCGTTGATTTTGTTTAGTTCAAGAACTACTATACGTGTATATCCGTTTCGTTTTTTGTTGATTATAAATCTATCTGAACTATCACACCGAAATTTAAATATTTCTTTTCTTATTTTTGTTTATAGATATCAACCTAATTTTACATAATCGGACTACCGACCATATAAATATGGGCTTGGTAACCGGAAGACGGAGAGGGTGGTTTCAAAGATAGTATAGAGATTAAAAACTGAATCGAGAGAACTCTGCCCGACTGCCATTTCCATTACACCTCCATCCCACCCATTATGCTGGAACAGTCTTCCCAAGAATATACCAAACTTAACTGTAAATATCGGTGACCTATTCTTTGACTTTCGGGTTGACATTTTTCTTTAACGTACTTTTTTTATTTGTATTATTTATTTATTTATTTTATTATTTTTTTTTTTTCATTTTTGCTTTCCCTTTTAGTCTTAAATATTTGAAACATTAAACTGTTACTTGTAATACAAAGAATAAAAACGATAATTATTTTTTCCGAAAACAAAGAAATTACAATTTGATTGATGAGGTTAGAATGCGGAAAATTATGATGTTAGTGAACAATTTTTGCGTTATTTTTAAAATTTAAAAAAAATAGTTTCATTCTTTATGCATTTCATAACAGATCTGTATAGTTCAAGAATATAGCGTAAAGGTTTCGTTTTTAGAGAGTTGGTACAGTGTGTCGTGCGAGACAATTTTTCTCTCCAGAATTTATCATACATCTTTATAAGTCTTCCATTCGTATAAATATGGGTTGTTATTGAAGCCAAATATGGTAAGAAATTGAATCGAGCCTCCTGGTTTTCAACCCATTTAACCTCCCCAAGAAATACAAAAGAACTGCAATGTTATTGCTACTATTCTGGCTTTTCGACTTTTGTAACTTTCTTTGTGTTGTATTATTCCCTCTGTTTCGTTTCTATAAAAATATTTTAACATTAAATTGTTTCCGTAAAAAATGTATTTAGCTATGGAAATTAGACTTGAGTGAGGAACCCAGAAAATTATGATGTTAGTGGCTTCTGTTTCGTTTAATCAATATACTTTCATGGTAATTGTTCCGTTTGCTCTTAGCTATGGTACCAGACTTCAGTGCGAGACAATTTTTCTCCAGAACCGACTTTATAAGTCTTCCATTCGTGTGTCGATTTTCTATCAATATGGTCCTTTCATGGTATTTAATTGTTCCGATGTGCTCAATGTTAGCTATGGTGGCTTTTCGACTTCAGTCGCTTTCTCACCGCCGTAAGGTGGCCTCTGTTTCGTTTCTATAAATATACTTTCATGGTAATTGTTCCGATGTGCTCTTAGCTATGGTACCTAGACTTCAGTCGCTTTCCCACCGACGTAAGGTGGCTTCTGTGTCGTTTCTATCAATATACTTTCATGGTAATTGTTCCGATGTGCTCTTAGCTATGGTACCTAGACTTCAGTCGCTTTCCCACCGACGTAAAGGTGGCTTCTGTGTCGTTTCTATCAATATACTTTCATGGTAATTGTTGCGATGTGCTCTTAGCTATGGTACCTAGACTTCAGTCGCTTTCCCACCGACGTAAGGTGGCTTCTGTGTCGTTTCTATCAATATACTTTCATGGTAATTGTTGCGATGTGCTCTAAGCTATGGTACCTAGACTTCAGTCGCTTTCCCACCGACGTAAGGTGGCTTCTGTGTCGTTTCTATCAATATACTTTCATGGTAATTGTTCCGATGTGCTCTTAGCTATGGTACCTAGACTTCAGTCGCTTTCCCACCGACGTAAGGTGGCTTCTGTGTCGTTTCTATCAATATACTTTCATGGTAATTGTTCCGATGTGCTCTTAGCTATGGTACCTAGACTTCAGTCGATTTCCCACCGACGTAAGGTGGCTTCTGTGTCGTTTCCATCAATATACTTTCATGGTAATTTTTTTCATGGTCATTTTTTTTCTTTTCCCATTTTCTTTTTTTTTTTTTTTTTTTTGTTCCTTTTTATCCTGTTTTGTCTCGTTTATTTCTGAATGTATTATTATTTTTTTTTAATTGTCTGGCTGAATTTGTGTATTAAATATATATATTGATCCATATTTTTTTTATTGATACAATCTAAGCTTTCGGCTTACTTAAGCCATTATCAAAGATGTCAATTATAACATATTAAGCAATATACGGACAAGTCAGTGATGATAGTCTGTCAATGTTTTACATAGATGTTTGTAGTAATAAAAAAAAATATGGATCAATATTGTGAATTTCTTTCTTCGTTCATCGATAATGTTATTAAACTTATCAGATGTTACGGAAAAATTTACATAAAATAAATAGACAACACTTGTCTATATTATTTAATGAAACGTGTATGAATGAAAAGATGCATCCTAAATACACACAATTTAAAATATATATATATATATATATATATATATATATATATATATATATATATATATATATATATGCACTGGTATTATCAATATATATCAATATCAATATCAATATCAATATATATATATATATATATATATATATATATATAGATATAGATAGATATAGATATATTGCTTTGGCATAGATATATGTGTATATATATATATATATATATATATATATATATAGAGAGAGAGAGAGAGAGAGAGAGAGACACACACACACAGACAGACACAGAGACTGAGATAGCTATGTATATCAAAGAAAGTTGTAAAGAATTTTATCTCTGCTAGCGAACGCATTTTTCTTTACCAAGATTTCTCGAATACACAAGTTGAGTGACGCAATACATGCTGTTTTGGAAATCAATATTGGGCGTCACTTTTAAATACGCTGTATCCACTATAATATTACTATTATATATATATATATATATATATATATATATATATATATATATATATATATATTATTATTATTATTATTATTATTATTATTATTATTTATTCGCTTGTGATATGTTAAAACCAATTTAGAAATTTATAGAAGATATCACAATCACTGAATATAATCTTATAGAGTTGAATGTTAAGAATTGTTGTTCCGACCTATAATAGATTCCATATAAAAGCAAAAGTTATTTAAAGCCTTCAGCCTGCTATTATAAAACTGAGACAATCACTTATGATCCATGATTAAAAGATGATAAGATTTATTTCATTTTCCTCTCGCCAAATATGACAGGGGGCTTGACTTGTGAGGGTGGGTAGCAGCAAAACGATCAAATTCCCGAATGTTGTCGTCGAATCCTATATTAGGTGCGCTCGCATCTCCATCAAAACACAGCACTGTGTTATATCAGGGACGTGACAGCGCGCACGATTTAGATAGAGAAACGAAGACATTAATACGGAGTTAGGATTAACAGTGTGACCCCAGGAAATTGAGGGACGTAAACCCGGACATGACCCAGAGGACGGAATGTCCGCTCCTGAAATAGAATGTGAGACTTTGAAGTAGAATATAGAGTATAGTCAGAGAGTTCACGTCTGAAACCTTGTGGCAAAGAAAAAACAAATAAGACAAAGGAATTAATCGAAAATACAAAACTGTTGTGGGGCTCTCTTTTTACATAAGATGGACTCATTCAAAGTACACTTATACTGACAGAGAGAATACCTGCTGTTGAGATACGTTTAGATACGTGAAGATACGTTGAGACAGATACAGGGTGTTCTCAGAGAGTTATCCAAAAGTCCAGAGAGAGAGAGAGAGAGAGAGAAAGAGAGAGAGAGATGATTACGGCTTTACTTAAAGAGATTTGTACATATACTTTCTACTAACCCGCATTTCTGGACTACTAATCTTCACTTCAAGTCTGTATTCTTACGTTTAATACGCTTATTCTTCTATCTCAGTTTCTGGCGTTGTTTATTTATTTGTGCAGGATTCCATTCCCGGAATCCACAACAAAAGCATAAACAGATAAACATACTATTATATTCGCAAAGGCATAATAAAGATAGTGATAATGTCCCGGTAGTTTAAGGGCGGATAATGACTGTGTATATAGCGGCTGGACCGATAATGGCATCGCTCTTTCCAGACAAACCTCGAAAGTCTTTTTTATTGCAGAATCTGAAGCAATCTATTTACTTATTGCCGTCTTCAGATTCCTTATTCCACAGCTTGTATCATTTTGAATGTTTCACCAGAATTCGCAATCACAGATCACGCAATAAATAGTATTCCAATGTATTTGATCGATACTAATTGATCTCAATATCTCTTTTGGACTCAGATTGATTTTCTTTCAATAATGAGGAAAGAATTGCCTCCCATCAGCATATGGCTGATACTAACGTCCATGAGACTGACTCGTTGCGCTTTCTACGGCTTACATTCTCATCTGACATGAAGTGGAAAGATTATATTGATTCCATTGCTAGGTCTGCTGCGAAGAAATTTGGCCCATTGTGTCATTTTAGACAATTTTTCTTTCCTAAATCAATTTGACATATTTAAATCTACCATTCGACCATGCCTTGAATATTGCTGCCACATATAGTCATGTACTGCTGGTTCACATTTAAATATTCTTGATAAAATTCAAAGAAGAATCAGCTATATTAGTGGTCCTGACCTGGCATCTCAGCTTCAGTAATATAGCTTATCCTGTACTTTTCTATAAATATTCCTGGTAACTGTCCGGGTGAACTCTTCGCTATGGTACCTAGACTTGAGGAATTTAAGCGCAGTACTAGATTGGCGGTTAGGTCTCATCAATTCAATTCACAGTTGAATTGGCTAGATGGTTAAGTTCTATGCTAACAGTTTCTTTTCTTGTAATTCTCGCTTATGGAACTCTCTTTTGGCTCTATGCTTTCCAGGCAAATTTGATCATCAACAATTTAAATGCAATGTCAATTGTTATCTATTGTCTTCCTGATTACTCTTCTATTGTTCTTGCTCCTTAATATTTTTTTTTATTTTTTTATTCACACTAAGCAACTCCTTGCATTTTAGTTGCTTTACTGCATTGCATGGGGTGATCCCTCTGATATTGGACTGAGAGTATTATGATGTCGCTTAAGCTGAATCTATTATTAAAATTCAGAATGTGGAATTAATAAATCCGAGGTACTTCAAATCCGGATCAATCATATAAAAAAAAACTTAATATAGAAGATAGGGAAATCAAACACAGGATAGGTTGCCTCAAAGGTACCTTTATCTGATACCGTAAAATAATCAATCAGTCAGTTAAGTGCCATACATGTTACACTCTTGGACGATCTTGTACTTTCTATGCATGACTTAGTAGGCAGAACCTTTCTCCTTTTCCACAGAGAGCTATATGGCCCAGCTATCCAGCTATTCAAGTCATATTTGAAGGGAGAAGAGGATTTATGCCTTTACCAATATTTTCGCGTAAGTGACTGCAACGAATCAGGCTGGAATTCGAACTCGGCTCTTTGATTTCTAACATAACGTAATCACTTTCTAAACACTCTAATAAAAACTGTAACATAACTTAATTACTTTCTTAACACTCCAATATAGACTGTAACATAATTACTTTCTTAGCACTCCAATATAGACTGTAACATAATGTAATCACTTTCTGAACACTAATATAGACTGTAACATGATGACGTAGAGAATGAAAATACTTCGCGACTCACAAGATTTGGTTTTTCATGTTTTTTCATTAGATAAAATAAATATTTATTTGGATATATTTACTGAACGATGGTAATAACTATTTGCGCAGTTAGCATAAAATCCTGTTCATTCTGTCAGATGTAAAAGGGTGGTAGACATTTTTCTATGAGATTTTTCGAATTCTCCAATTAATATCCAAATTGTGAGTTTTAAGCTTTCAAATTGCTTATGAGAATGATTTGAAGAGGAAATGTAAAAGTTAAAACAACGCTGCAAATTCAGAAATCATCAATTTGTAGAAAGGAATTGCGAAGAATGGTAATGGCAACATGAACCGTTTCCTTATTCGACATTCATTTGTAATAAAAATGGTAATACTTGCCCTTTTTTTATAAAGAAAGATTCGGTATTTATTGCAAATGGTAATATTTGACATTTCCTTACAAGAAAACATTCGACATTCATTGGTGATGGTAACGATGATAGTAACTGTTTCTTTAAAAGGAAACATCCAGTATTCATTAGTAATTGTAATAGTCATATTAGCCTTTACCACGCAAGAAACATTCAGTATTCATTGGTAATATTAATGGTAGTATTGACCGTTTCTATACAGGCAACATTCGGTATTCATTGGTAATTGTAATAGTCATATTAGCCTTTTCCACGCAAGAAAAATTCAGTATTCATTGGTAATATTAATGGTAGTATTGACCGTTTCTATACAGGCAACAATCGGTGTTCATTGGTAATTGTAATAGTCATATTAGCCTTTTCCACGCAAGAAACATTCATTATTATTCATTGGTATTGACCGTTTTACAGGCAACAATCGGTGTTCATTGGTAATTGAATAGTCATATTAGCCTTTTCCACGCAAAGAAACATTCAGTGTTCATTGGTAATATTAATGGTAGTATTGACCGTTTCTATATTAACAATCGGTATTCATTGGTAATTGTAATAGTCATATTAGCCTTTTCCACGCAAGAAACATTCAGTATTCATTGGTAATATTAATGGTAGTATTGACCGTTTCTATACAGGCCACATTCGGTATTCATGGGTAATCGTAATAGTCATATTAGCCTTTTCCACGCGAGAAACATTCAGTATTCATTGGTAATATTAATGGTAGTATTGACCGTTTCTATACAGGCAACATTATGTGTTCATTGGTAATTGTAATAGTCATATTAGCCTTTTCCACGCAAGAAACATTCAGTATTCATTGGTAATATAATGGTAGTATTGACCGTTTTATACAGGCAACATTCGATGTTCATTGGTAATTGTAATAGTCATATTAGCCTTTTCCACGCAAGAAACATTCAGTATTCATTGGTATTAATGGTAGTATTGACCGTTTCTATACAGGCAACATTAGGTGTTCATTGGTAATTGTAATAGTCATATTAGCCTTTTCCACGCAAGAAACACTCATTATTCATTGGTAATATTAATGGTAGTATTGACCGTTTCTATACAGGCGACATTAGGTGTTCATTGGTAATTGTAATAGTCATATTAGCCTTTTCCACGTAAGAAACATTCATTATTCATTGGTAATATTAATGGTAGTATTGACCGTTTCTATACAGGCAACAATCGGTGTTCATTGGTAATTGTAATAGTCATATTAGCCTTTTTCCACGCAAGAAACATTCATTATTCATTGGTAATTAATGGTAGTATTGACCGTTTTATATGGCAACAATCGGTGTTCATTGGTAATTGTAATAGTCATATTAGCCTTTTCCACGCAAGAAACATTCATTATTCATTGGTAATAATAATGGTAGTATTGACCGTTTCTATTAGGCAACAATCGGTGTTCATTGGTAACGTAAAGAAACGCAAGAAACATTCAGTATTCATTGGTAATATTAATGGTAGTATTGACCGTTTCTATACAGGCAACATTCGGCGTTCATTGGTAATTGTAATAGTCATATTAGCCTTTTCCACGCAAGAAACATTCAGTATTCATTGGTAATTTTATTGACCGTTTCTATACAGGCAACAGAAACATTCATGGTATTCATTGGAAACATTCAGTATTAATGGTAATATTAATGGTAGTATTGACCATTTCTATACAGGCAACATTATGTGTTCATTGGTAATTGTAATAGTCATATTAGCCTTTTCCACGCAAGAAACATTCAGTATTCATTGGTAATATTAATGGTAGTATTGACCGTTTCTATACAGGCAACATTCGATGTTCATTGGTAATTGTAATAGTCATATTAGCCTTTTCCACGCAAGAAACATTCAGTATTCATTGGTAATATTAATGGTAGTATTGACCGTTTCTATACAGGCAACATTAGGTGTTCATTGGTAATTGTAATAGTCATATTAGCCTTTTCCACGCAAGAAACACTCATTATTCATTGGTAATATTAATGGTAGTATTGACCGTTTCTATACAGGCGACATTAGGTGTTCATTGGTAATTGTAATAGTCATATTAGCCTTTTCCACGTAAGAAACATTCATTATTCATTGGTAATATTAATGGTAGTATTGACCGTTTCTATACAGGCAACAATCGGTGTTCATTGGTAATTGTAATAGTCATATTAGCCTTTTCCACGCAAGAAACATTCATTATTCATTGGTAATATTAATGGTAGTATTGACCGTTTCTATACAGGCAACAATCGGTGTTCATTGGTAATTGTAATAGTCATATTAGCCTTTTCCACGCAAGAAACATTCAGTATTCATTGGTAATATTAATGGTAGTATTGACCGTTTTTACAGGCAACAATCGGTGTTCATTGGTAATTGTAATAGTCATATTAAAGAAACATTCAGTATTCATTGGTAATATTAATGGT
This sequence comes from Acanthosepion pharaonis, assembly GCA_903632075.3. NCBI lineage: Eukaryota > Metazoa > Mollusca > Cephalopoda > Sepiida > Sepiidae > Acanthosepion > Acanthosepion pharaonis. The sequence goes on from CAHIKZ030005144.1 coordinate 480,580, forward strand.
AGTATTGACCGTTTCTATACAGGCAACATTCGGCGTTCATTGGTAATTGTAATAGTCATATTAGCCTTTTCCACGCAAGAAACATTCAGTATTCATTGGTAATATTAATGGTAGTATTGACCGTTTCTATACAGGCAACATTAGGTGTTCATTGGTAATTGTAATAGTCATATTAGCCTTTTCCACGCAAGAAACATTCAGTATTCATTGGTAATATTAATGGTAGTATTGACCATTTCTATACAGGCAACATTCAGTATTCATTGGTAATCGTAATAGTCATATTAGCCTTTTCCACGCAAGAAACATTCAGTATTCATTGGTAATATTAATGGTAGTATTGACCGTTTCTATACAGGCAACATTCGATGTTCATTGGTAATTGTAATAGTCATATTAGCCTTTTCCACGCAAGAAACACTCATTATTCATTGGTAATATTAATGGTAGTATTGACCGTTTCTATACAGGCAACATTAGGTGTTCATTGGTAATTGTAATAGTCATATTAGCCTTTTCCACGCAAGAAACATTCAGTATTCATTGGTAATATTAATGGTAGTATTGACCGTTTCTATACAGGCAACATTAGGTGTTCATTGGTAATTGTAATAGTCATATTAGCCTTTTCCACGCAAGAAACACTCATTATTCATTGGTAATATTAATGGTAGTATTGACCGTTTCTATACAGGCAACAATAGGTGTTCATTGGTAATTGTAATAGTCATATTAGCCTTTTCCACGTAAGAAACATTCACTATTCATTGGTAATATTAATGGTAGTATTGACCGTTTCTATACAGGCAACAATCGGTGTTCATTGGTAATTGTAATAGTCATATTTGCCTTTTCCACGCAAGAAACATTCATTATTCATTGGTAATATTAATGGTAGTATTGACCGTTTCTATACAGCAACATTAGGTGTTCATTGGTAATTGTAATAGTCATATTAGCCTTTTCCACGCAAGAAACATTCATTATTCATTGGTAATATTAATGGTAGTATTGACCGTTTCTATACAGGCAACAATCGGTATTCATTGGTAATTGTAATAGTCATATTAGCCTTTTCCACGCAAGAAACATTCAGTATTCATTGGTAATATTAATGGTAGTATTGACCGTTTCTATACAGGCAACATTCGGTGTTCATTGGTAATTGTAATAGTCATATTAGCCTTTTCCACGCAAGAAACATTCAGTATTCATTGGTAATATTAATGGTAGTATTGACCGTTTCTATACAGGCAACATTCGGTATTCATTGGTAATCGTAATAGTCATATTAGCCTTTTCCACGCAAGAAACATTCAGTATTCATTGGTAATATTAATGTTAGTATTAACCGTTTCTATACAGGCAACATTCGGTATTCATTGGTAATCGTAATAGTCATATTAGCCTTTTCCACGCAAGAAACATTCAGTATTCATTGGTAATATTAATGGTGGTATTGACCGTTTCTATACAGGCAACATTCAGTATTCATTGGTAATTGTAATAGTCATATTAGCCTTTTCCACGCAAAGAAACATTCATTATTCATTGGTAATATTAATGGTAGTATTGACCGTTTCTATACAGGCAACATTCGGTGTTCATTGGTAATTGTAATAGTCATATTAGCCTTTTCCACGCAAGAAACATTCATTATTCATTGGTAATATTAATGGTAGTATTGACTGTTTCTATACAGGCAACAATCGGTGTTCATTGGTAATTGTAATAGTCATATTAGCCTTTTCCACGCAAGAAACATTCATTATTCATTGGTAATATTAATGGTAGTATTGACCGTTTCTATACAGGCAACATTAGGTGTTCATTGGTAATTGTAATAGTCATATTAGCCTTTTCCACGCAAGAAACATTCATTATTCATTGGTAATATTAATGGTAGTATTGACCGTTTCTATACAGGCAACAATAGGTATTCATTGGTAATTGTAATAGTCATATTAGCCTTTTCCACGCAAGAAACATTCATTATTCATTGGTAATATTAATGGTAGTATTGACCGTTTTATACAGGCAACAATCGGTATTCATTGGTAATTGTAATTCATATTAGCCTTTTCCACGCAAGAAACATTCAGTATTCATTGGTAATATTAATGGTAGTATTGACCGTTTCTATACAGGCAACATTCGGTGTTCATTGGTAATTGTAATAGTCATATTAGCCTTTTCCACGCAAGAAACATTCAGTATTCATTGGTAATATTAATGGTAGTATTGACCGTTTCTATACAGGCAACATTCGGTGTTCATTGGTAATTGTAATAGTCATATTAGCCTTTTCCACAAAGAAACATTCAGTATTCATTGGTAATATTAATGTTAGTATTAACCGTTTCTATACAGGCAACATTCGGTATTCATTGGTAATCGTAATAGTCATATTAGCCTTTTCCACGCAAGAAACATTCAGTATTCATTGGTAATATTAATGGTAGTATTGACCGTTTCTATACAGGCAACATTCAGTATTCATTGGTAATTGTAATAGTCATATTAGCCTTTTCCACGCAAGAAACATTCAGTATTCATTGGTAATATTAATGGTAGTATTGACCGTTTCTATACAGGCAACATTCGGTGTTCATTGGTAATTGTAATAGTCATATTAGCCTTTTCCACGCAAGAAACACTCATTATTCATTGGTAATATTAATGGTAGTATTGACCGTTTCTATACAGGCAACAATCGGGTGTTCATTGGTAATTGTAATAGTCATATTAGCCTTTTCCACGCAAGAAACATTCATTATTCATTGGTAATATTAATGGTAGTATTGACCGTTTCTATACAGGCAACAATCGGTGTTCATTGGTAATTGTAATAGTCATATTAGCCTTTTCCACGCAAGAAACATTCATTATTCATTGGTAATATTAATGGTAGTATTGACCGTTTCTATACAGGCAACAATCGGTGTTCATTGGTAATTGTAATAGTCATATTAGCCTTTTCCACGCAAGAAACATTCAGTATTCATTGGTAATATTAATGGTAGTATTGACCGTTTCTATACAGGCAACAAGGTATTCATAATAGTCATATTAGCCTTTTCCACGCAAGAAACATTCAGTATTCATTGGTAATATTAATGCTAGTATTGACCGTTTCTATACAGGCAACAATCGGTGTTCATTGGTAATTGTAATAGTCATATTAGCCTTTTCCACGCAAGAAACATTCAGTATTCATTGGTAATATTAATGGTAGTATTGACCGTTTCTATACAGGCAACATTCAGTATTCATTGGTAATCGTAATAGTCATATTAGCCTTTTCCACGCAAGAAACATTCAGTATTCATTGGTAATATTAATGGTAGTATTGACCGTTTCTATACAGGCAACATTCGGTATTCATTGGTAATCGTAATAGTCATATTAGCCTTTTCCACGCAAGAAACATTCAGTATTCATTGGTAATATTAATGGTAGTATTGACCGTTTCTATACAGGCAACATTCGGTATTCATTGGTAATCGTAATAGTCATATTAGCCTTTTCCACGCAAGAAACACTCATTATTCATTGGTAATATTAATGATAGTATTGACCGTTTCTATACAGGCAACATTAGGTGTTCATTGGTAATTGTAATAGTCATATTAGCCTTTTCCACGCAAGAAACATTCATTATTCATTGGTAATATTAATGGTAGTATTGACCGTTTCTATACAGGCAACAATCGGTGTTCATTGGTAATTGTAATAGTCATATTAGCCTTTTCCACGCAAGAAACATTCATTATTCATTGGTAATATTAATGGTAGTATTGACCGTTTCTATACAGGCAACAATCGGTGTTCATTGGTAATTGTAATAGTCATATTAGCCTTTTCCACGCAAGAAACATTCATTATTCATTGGTAATATTAATGGTAGTATTGACCGTTTCTATACAGGCAACAATCGGTGTTCATTGGTAATTGTAATAGTCATATTAGCCTTTTCCACGCAAGAAAAACATTCATTATTCATTGGTAATATTAATGGTAGTATTGACCGTTTCTATACAGGCAACAATCGGTGTTCATTGGTAATTGTAATAGTCATATTAGCCTTTTCCACGCAAGAAACATTCAGTATTCATTGGTAATATTAATGGTAGTATTGACCGTTTCTATACAGGCAACATTCGGCGTTCATTGGTAATTGTAATAGTCATATTAGCCTTTTCCACGCAAGAAACATTCAGTATTCATTGGTAATATTAATGGTAGTATTGATACAGGCAACATTCGGTATTCATTGGTAATCGTAATAGTCATATTAGCCTTTTCCACGCAAGAAACATTCAGTATTCATTGGTAATATTAATGGTAGTATTGACCGTTTCTATACAGGCAACATTCGGTATTCATTGGTAATCGTAATAGTCATATTAGCCTTTTCCACGCAAGAAACATTCAGTATTCATTGGTAATATTAATGGTAGTATTGACCGTTTCTATACAGGCAACATTCGGTATTCATTGGTAATCGTAATAGACATATTAGCCTTTTCCACGCAAGAAACATTCAGTATTCATTGGTAATATTAATGGTAGTATTGACCGTTTCTATACAGGCAACATTCGGTGTTCATTGGTAATTGTAATAGTCATATTAGCCTTTTCCACGCAAGAAACATTCAGTATTCATTGGTAATATTAATGGTAGTATTGACCGTTTCTATACAGGCAACATTAGGTATTCATTGGTAATGTAATAGTCATATTAGCCTTTTCCACGCAAGAAACATTCAGTATTCATTGGTAATATTAATGGTAGTATTGACCGTTTCTATACAGGCAACATTCGGTATTCATTGGTAATCGTAATAGTCATATTAGCCTTTTCCACGCAAGAAACATTCAGTATTCATTGGTAATATTAATGGTAGTATTGACCGTTTCTATACAGGCAACATTCAGTATTCATTGGTAATCGTAATAGACATATTAGCCTTTTCCACGCAAAACATTCAGTATTCATTGGTAATATTAATGGTAGTATTGACCGTTTCTATACAGGCAACATTCAGTATTCATTGGTAATCATAATAGTCATATTAGCCTTTTCCACGCAAGAAACATTCAGTATTCATTGGTAATATTAATGGTAGTATTGACCGTTTCTATACAGGCAACATTCGGTATTCATTGGTAATCGTAATAGTCATATTAGCCTTTTCCACGCAAGAAACATTCAGTATTCATTGGTAATATTAATGGTAGTATTGACCGTTTCTATACAGGCAACATTCGGTATTCATTGGTAATCGTAATAGTCATATTAGCCTTTTCCACGCAAGAAACATTCAGTATTCATTGGTAATATTAATGGTAGTATTGACCGTTTCTATACAGGCAACATTCGGTATTCATTGGTAATCGTAATAGTCATATTAGCCTTTTCCACGCAAGAAACATTCAGTATTCATTGGTAATATTAATGGTAGTATTGACCGTTTCTATACAGGCAACATTCGGTGTTCATTGGTAATCGTAATAGTCATATTAGCCTTTTCCACGCAAGAAACATTCAGTATTCATTGGTAATATTAATGGTAGTATTGACCGTTTCTATACAGGCAACAGGTATTCATTGGTAATCGTAATAGTCATATTAGCCTTTTCACGCAAGAAACATTCAGTATTCATTGTAATATTAATGGTAGTATTGACCGTTTCTATACAGGCAACATTCAGTATTCATTGGTAATCGTAATAGTCATAAGAAACACGCAAGAAACATTCAGTATTCATTGGTAATATTAATGGTAGTATTGACTGTTTCTATACAGGCAACATTCGGTATTCGGTATTCATATTAGCCTTTTAATGAAACATTAATTCATTGTTTTCTGTTTTATAAGGTTTTCTTATAAGGAAAAATCCGGAATTCATTAGTAATATTAATGGTAATATTAGTCGTTTCTTTAAAAACAATCATTCGGTTTTCAGTGGTAATGGTAATATTAGATATTTCCATATCAGGAAACATTCGGCATTTATTGTTGATGGGTATTTTAATATTAGCCGTTTCATTATAGAAAACGTTCCACATTCACTGATAATTATAATGGAACGATTAGCCGTTTCCATACAATAAATATTCGACATTTGACGATTGAACAGTTAGCATTACTGTCGGTCGAAAGTCACAAAATCTTTATCTTCAAAGAGTTGTTTAAGAAAATAGGTTTCCTAAGTTTGCTGAATTGCTCTTTCAAGTTCTGATGGGTTACTTCCTGACCTTTTACTTTTGGAAAAGGATTAAATCATCAATTGAGAATATCCGCAAATATCAAATGAAGATTCAATTAATGTTGCCCCCCATTTAAGAGCTAATGTTGTCTTTATATTGTTCAGCTATTCAACCCATAGCTGGAGGAAGAAGACATGGATACATGCCTTTCGCAAGGGTATTTTCGCGTAAGTGAATGTATTGAACTAGGCTGGAATTCGAACTCGGCTCTTTCATTTTTAACATAACGTAATCACTTTCCAAAGACTCTAATATAGATTGTAACATAGCTTAATCATATGCTGAGCACTCTAAAATAGATTGTAATATAACGTAATCACTTTCTGAACACTCTAATTGTTGTAACCTAGGGAAGGTTACTGAATAGAATAATCAAACGAATTTTGTTAATGAACGATAATACTTAGGACAAGAACAACACATATATGATTCGCCAGAGGCGCGTAGAAGTAGTAATCAACTGCTAGAAATCAAGTGAATTCCACAATGAATCTCCAACTGCTGACCAACATCAAATATTTACTACTGTATTTATGTGAATAAAGACATATCTATTATCGTCCGTAGATATGCTACAACAGTAAAATAGAATGTAACATTATGAGGTAGACAATTAAAATACTCTGTGATTCATAAGATTTTGCTTTTCATGTTTTATTAATAGATAAGATAAATACTTATTTGGTTATATTTATGGAACGATGGCAATATCTCTTTTCACAGTTAGCCGTTTCGATACAAGATATATTCGAGAGTCGTCGACCAAACAGCTTTACTGTCGGTCGAAATTCATAAAATCTTACTCTTCAAACAGTTATTTAAGAAAATAGGTTTCCCAAGTTTGCTGAATTGCTCTTTCAAGTTCTGATGGGAGTGGGGGTTACTTCCTGACATTTTGTCTTTAGAAAAATCATCAGTTGAGAATATCCGAAAATCTCAAATGAAGAATCAGTTGATGATGCACGACATTTAAGAGCTAATGTTGTCTTTATAGCTTTGTTGTTATCAGAATGACATTATTTCCAAATTTTATTCCAAACTTTGGTTTTGGTAAACTTTGCGCAGTGTGATAACAATTCTTGAGCAGAACATGTTCCTCCTAGTTTTTGTAAAACTGGTTAATAATATGAAGCTTAAAACTGTAGTCAATAAACTTTATACGTATTTGAAATGCAAATATTTTCGTGAAACCGTTAATTACTTTTAGAGAAGTAAGGCGAAATTAAAACTAGTTCATAATGAAAGACGTTGCGAATACGTTAGAGTCTTTTTGTCTTTATATGAAAGTAAAAAATTATGCCACTAAGCATACAGAGAGACATGAACTCAGAAGACGATTAACTATATTGTCTGGTTGGCAGTTCGATCTTTACCGGGTACCTCACAGTAGCGGCCTTAAGTCAAACTAAGATTTTTAAATGGCAAGCCATAACCCGTTAGAATTAAACTAACGACACTATCAGTTTGATGAGCGAGGCGAATTCATTGTCGTAAAAATGGAATATTGATTGCAAGCTTTTTTTTTTTTGACACAAGATCGATTCGACTAATGAAGCATTCTGGGTGTTTAAAATATTAGCTACAGAAACAAGAAAATGGCGAGAGAAATTCAAAAATTAATTCCCGATACAAGGGGAAATAATAATTGATCTTTCTCTAACTCAACCTCCTCAAGAATTATCTAGCAATGACTTGCGAAACTAATTTGCTGAACATCAACAGACACCACATCACCAAGCTAAGAGATATTTACAAAACCCTAGAAAACTAAACATGGGTATATAGTACCCAGCGCAAATTTTCCTATTTTTAATTACAATTTTCGGTACCTGATTTTCTTGCCTAAATAATGTTTTTCAGTTCCTATTAATGTTAACTCAAAGTACAAAGTTTGAAATGCCTGCATGTAAAATATTTCAAATAAAGATTTATATTTATTTTATTTTTTTTTTTTGATATTTTCAAAATCGGGTATGATATACCCATGGTTAGTAATGGCGTAACTTTAATTGATGGTTAGTGTTCTAGGGTTAAGTAATGTTTGCACGCAGTCATAGTGATGTGACTTCCAGTGGAGATTAAATTCACTACGCTAGCAATGAATATTACTTTTTACGTCACGTCATCTTCTCGCTATTGAAAGTGATGGACTGAGAAATCCGGAAACATTCAGTGTCAACAACGAGCGAAGAAATACTTGTCGATCGACAACTCGGTTGGGATGGTCTTGATATCCGCATTCCTTAGAACCGACTTCTGCGATGTTCTTTTTTTCAGTGAATTTGGCATCTCGGTGGTCAGCGGAATCGATATAGGGAGCAAACCGGGGCCCATACTAACGACCTGCAACATCCCCACCGCATATACAAAAACGTGAATGTACTAACATGTTTTGTATATGACCAGTTGTATGATTTTCTTGCCTACATCAGTTATAATCTTAACTTATTAATTTTATTTTATATTATCTTTAGTATATTATTATTCTTATTCTTATTATTATCTGTAGAAATATATGCATATGTATTAAGAAATGGACAAAGTCCGACAATTTATTTATTAAAGACATTATTATTAAAGACATTTTTATGTTTAACGTTCTTTTTATAGATACAAGTATTATAAACAGAGCATTTACTTAAATACTTGTACCTATAAAAAGAACGTTAAACATAAAAATGTCTTTAATAAATATATGCATATGTGTATATGGATGCATATGCATTTATATATACATATATATATATATATATGTATGTATGTATATATTCTTTCCCTCGCTCTCTCTTTCTCCCCCCCCTCTTCCTTATCTCTCTCTCTTTTTCGCCCTTACCACCTTAAAAATTTTTAAAACCCACATATTTTTAATTTTATTTTTCTTTCTTCCGTTTTTTAATATTAATTTTTTTTTCCTTTTCTTTTTTCCTCTCCCTTTTGTCTGGGTAAATTGACTCCATTTATTAAGTAAACGTCGACCTGAAGAGATCAATATATTTTTGTATCTTCATGAAATAAATTATAACCGAATGGATTTTTAAGGATTGTCTGTACTCATTATATATATATATATATATATATATATATATATACACAATCCTGTTACATTGTACCACAGCTCATCAGTGTGGTTAGACAACCGATTAGTTCAGGCCGGGATCGAAACTCGACCGATTTGGCATCAGTCCGAGATTATACCTCTATCGGCGCACGCTTGAGAAACGGGAAAATTTTAAAGTATTATATACTCGATGTTTTCAAACTCCAATAGCCAAGAGCGCTCAGTTCATTGCTAAAGAGCGATGCTTTAATAGCAGGAGCAGCGACATTTTTTAAAATTTCTCTTTCTCCAGAGTATTCCATCGGCAAACGTATATATGTCAACACATTTAAAAGTCGTAAACAATATATCTTTCCATTATGAACAAATACAAACTCTCATGTGATTGGATTAAAATTGAAGTATCCCTGAGAATGATGGTATATTTTGTTATGAGATTTTTTTTTTAAAATGTACCTATGGTAAAAATTGGTGTTTCCGATCATCGGAATTGATTGTGCAAACACCTAAATGCAGATTTAGAATGCTTTATCATTGAAAACGTTTTTTTTTTTTTTTTTTTTTTTTGCGTCAAGTTGCGTCAAATGCTGATTTTCCTTTTCAGGGAAAAGACTTAAAGGGCAAAACTGATATATCTTGTAAATGTCCGTTAAATTTCCTCTTAGTTAACTTTTGTGTCTCTCAGCATCTCATGGGATTGCAGATCGATCATTTCTAATTGATGAAGACATTTTTTTAATCGTTTCACCCCCCACCCCCCAAGCAAGGCGACAACGCCACCAGGACGCGGGGGGGTACAAGGAGTGAAAGGAAATGAAAAGACTTCAGTGAAGAGAAGTGAAGAAAAGAACAATATAGGAACAGGTGTCAAGAAGACATAAAATAGCATTTAACGTTTCATTTAGGTTTTTGAAGATTCTAAGTGATAGGGAAGCGAGAAATCAGAAGTAAGTTCCACGGGCGCGAAGTGCGAGAAAAGAAACGGTTAGTATAGTAGTGGCGGTTGCGCCTGGCGAGTTCAACAGCAAAACGGTGAGACCTAGCTGCCAATCTAGTAGAACGCTTAAATTCATGTAGACGAGGCACCAGGGAAAATAGTTCACTAGAACCATTGCCTTGAAAATATTAGTAGAAGTGAAAGGAAAAAAATAATATACAAATTATATTATTACTAGCGTTCACTCAATACAAGACTCAAGAGTCTCTTCAGGTAGAGGATTACTCAATGACTTATGTGATATGAATGTAATAGTTGGATGTAGGAAGTGCGAATTGTGTCGATATGAAGATAGGTAACGACTGACCCTTGACTTGAAGATTGTAGCCTACGGGATTCATTGACTGATTGAACTGTTTCTTACGGTGTTGAAACCTAGGGAAGGTTACTGAATAGAATAATCGTATGAAGGTTGGTAATGAACGATAATACTTAGGACAAGAACAACAAATATAAGATTCGCCAGCGGCACGTAGAAGAAGCAGTCAACTGCTAGAAGTGAGTCAAGTTAATTCCACAATAAATCTCCAACTGCAGACCAACATACAGTATTCACTACTGTATTTATGTGAATGGGGACATACCCATTATCGTACGTAGGTATGATACAACATACGGTTTATCAAAACTTTGCAGGTTTTCAGATTGTAAGTGTTTTGGGGGAGATAATATGATTTTATAATGTTTCTAATTAACCCTTAGACTGGGGATGGAGATGAGACGGATTCCTACCTTTCCCAAGTGGATTTTCATGTAAATTAATGTAACGAACCCAACGAGAATTGGAACTAGGGTCTCTGATTTCCATTCCGAGGCGTACAGCACTTGGCATTTTCAAGCCAGGCTCCATGTTGCTTAATTTCTCTGACTTTATGAGAACTGGTGGTTCAATATGATATAGCCGTAAGCTCGTTGCCTTCGGGAAATCGTCGACTATGGAATCTGTCCCATAAAACAGTGTTTCTAGGCGAAAAGCTCTCTTAGTGGATCATCCTCCTTACAATTCAAATACAGGGAAAACGAGGCTGATTTGACACTGTGGATGCAGTATGGTGGATTTTAACTGTAAAGGTTTGAATTGGCTGAACATTTGCCACAGAAATAGCGATAGAGTAGAGAGGTTGCGTAAAAGAGAAGGGGGTTGAAGAGTGCAAAATGTGTCACACTTACATAAGGGTAAAGTAAAAAACAAAAAAAAAACACAAAAAAACAGAGAGAGATTAAATGGCGATAACGGTTAATGGACATTAGAAGCCTAATCCCCACGCACCCCACAAAAAAAAACAATTATTAAAAAAATGGTTTTATCAATTTCAACCGACTATAACACTGTCCGACCAGAGAATTGACGAATGTTTCCTGAATGGAAATGGCTATTCTTACCATTACAATTACCGTTACTATTAATGCAGTAAAAGGACAAAATAAAGCTAAGCAAAGTATTAACAAACGGGAAAATTTCGTCAGAAACAAAGAAGAGTGCTGAACTGATAGATGGCAATGAATGCTGTGTAATTTCCTCACAGATAAAGATGAGACCTCCAGAAACGAAAACGTATTTATACCAAGAGCGCTATGGCTGAAGCATGTAATCAAGGGGGGTGTTTTAAGGAAAATGGGAACAAAAAGAACAAGAAAAAGTTTCAAATTTAGGGGTGCATAAAGAAGAAAGAGGGCTTGTAATCATACTTATTATAAAACCCAGGTTGTGTGTGTGTGTGTGTGTGTGTGTGTGTGTGTGTGTGTGTGTGTGTCTGTTCGTTTATATAATGGATCGGATTTCCTACATTTTTCAACCGATTCCAACAAAACTTCACAGGACTACGTAAAATTACCTTGCGGGGGTTCTGACAGCGCCAAAAATGGGAAAAACACAATAGTTTTTGTACGAAATCAATTTGAAAACACGATTAAGAGGCATCGCTGTCACGAGAATGAAAGAGGGACAACTCATATCGAGTTATACTTATCATAAAACCCCGGTTGTGTGTGTGTGTGTGTGTGTGTGTGTGTGTGTGTGTGTGTGTGTGTGTGTGTGTGTGTGTGTGTGTTCGTTTATATATGGGATCGGATTTCCTACATTTTCCAATCGATTTCAACAAAACTTCACTTTTTTTGGCAGGTAGTGTTTCTTATTGTCTTGCACACTTTTTTCTTTATTTTTACATTCAGAATGCCTTAAAAATTCCTTTTACAAGACAATTGTTTATAATAAAATTGAAAAATTCTATTCAATCGGTGGACTCATAACGATTGAAAACAATGTTTTTGTTTGAGTTTGGGTTTGACCAATTAGTAAAAAAAAAAATAACAAAAAAACTAATTAAGACATGCGTGTCCGTCAACCTTAAACAATAATCTTTGTCAATTTTATTTTTCAGTCTTTATGATGGTCGATACTTGATCTATCTCTTACTGTTACATCCCCAGGCAACGCCGGGCTCTACTACTAGTATTTAATACGCAGATGTTTAAGACAAGTGGAACAGCGAGTAACCTACCTAACAAGCTTGTGTAAATGGATGGCAGAACGAACATACATAATGAGGAAAGATGTTTTAGAGAATTTGACACTCACAGGACATATTGTCCGTAAGAGCGACAGAGGTTAACAGTTTGTGTAAATGGATAGGAGTGTTGCATAGCCCCCTTGGTAGGGCTGGTCTCATCTAGTCTTCTCTTGGCCGGCGTTCACTTGTTCATTTGGTCCAAATAAACTTAAAATTTGGGAAAAAGAAACTCGAACACAGATAATTTTAACTTATATAGTTTTATTCATGTCAACATATACTAACTATCGACTGGGGGTTGTTCCCCCTCGCTGGTGAGCCGTTTCAAACACGAAAGCGAACACGTCTGCATTGCTTGACAGTTAAGAAACAACTCGTTAAAAAACTTTTGTCTATCTATCATTTCCACGCTAGCTCAGCTAATCCAAATCAACTTCCTTATTGTATCTTCCATCTGACCTCGAAGACCAACCATCCGGAAATCGGAGCCAAGATACACTTCCACTAAAAAAATAATAGTCTGCTAAACTATTATTTAACAGAAGCACAGGCAGATATAATGTGAAAAGAGGGCTCGGAGAATTTGACACACACAGTATATATTAGAGATAAGAGGAACAAAGGAAAACAACGAGTAACCTGCCTAAAAAGCTCGCGTAAATGGATGGCAGAACAGGCACATATAATGAGGACAGAAGGCTTGGAGAATTTGACATTCACGTGACATATTGAAGGTAAGAGGAAGATAGGGAAACAACGAGTAAGAAACCTAACAATATTGTACAAATGGATGGTGGAATGGAGAGTGGGAAGAGGAACATTCCTATCAGTTTCAAAGGATAGTAAGTTGTGGAGGGCCATAATCTAACACGGTCTAAAGTGACACGGCAGAGAGAAGAAAAAGAAAAATTACGAGATTGTGTTTTAATGTTTAATGTATTTTAATGATTTTTCTGTGTTATATACCTACCTATGAACACTAATGGCTATGTCCCAATCCTCATAAATACGTTGGACACTATTGTAAGTGGGGGTAATAAATAGTCCACCACTAGCAGTGGTTTACCTACTTCACGCCGCTGGCGAGTATTGTATTTTGTTGATGTTATATAGATTACCATTTCATTTCCAACCGCCGTTTCCGTTATTCCTCATTCAGTAACTCTTTCTAGGTTGCAACACTTTCTTTTCCAATGAGAAAGATAAAATCTATAGTTTTTCCTTTTCAGTGAAAAGGAAAGACTTTCCTGTTCCAATAAAAATAAATGAAACTTTTAAAGCTTTTCCAATAAAAACGGTAGAATTGTACATGGAAAGATAGAAATCCAAATACCAGACATTTTGTAAAAACATTTTTCTTTAATTGATCAAATACAGATGTTATATCTTTAATGTCTTGCATTGTATTTTGTTGATGTTATAAAGATTACCATTTCATTACCAACCTCCATTTTGGTTATTCCAAATTCAGTAACCTTTTCTAGGTTAAACAATGCTAAAACATTAAAAACTAGACAATGTTGTATCAGTCATCCGAGTAACTATCGACACAATGGAAACAGTTGAATTGCCCGATCCAATGGGTTCTTTGAACTTTTGATAGTGCTTATTTTCAAGGGGTCATTCATTCATTCCTATAAATATTTAGAGACATCATGGTAATGTTATCGCAAATCATTATACATGCGACAACAGTTAATAAAATTACCACTGAAGACATTTGGGTAAAAAGTTGAATGAACTACAAAAGAGGCAAATAATGTACCTGAAAATATATGGTTAATATTCTTGAAGTGAATCATTATTTGGCCACAAATTTCACTACGAGGAACAATCCTATATTTGCCAATGGCATTTCCAATGAACATTGCACGAGATTGCTTTTACATTACTCAGCTATGGACATCCCATATATATATATATATATATATATATATATATATATATATATATATATATATATATATATATTGGGGGAAATAAATATTCGTACACTTGAAAAATTGTATTTTTATAAATGTAAAAGCCTTACATAAAACAAATCTCGGCACATTTTATGTATAAAGACACATACTATTAAAGAATATTAATAAACTTAATTAATTCTAATAGAAATTAATGCATTTTTTTTATTCTAACTTGTGAAAAACTGGTGAAATAAAAATTACAAAATAGATTTTAGTAATTTAGTATTTAATTTCTTAGATGAGCAATTCTCAATATTCCTGCATTATTTTAAAAATGGTTCTCCTCTTGGATGATACAGAAATTATTATAGACACAAAATTGCGACGAAGTACTCGCTGGTTGCCATCAGTAGCAACTATTAATGAACACAGAATACTAGGTCGCAAGTTTAGGGGGAACAAGTGGCAATAATCCGTGCTGCGCTTGAGGGCAGTCCAGAAATTGAGCTAGCCTTGAGCTTGCGATCTTTCAATCCACTATCTGGCGTGTGCTAAGACGTTTAAATTTGAAACCTTACAAACTAAGCCCCGTTCAGGCACTTACTAATACCTCGCTCTTTGTGCTTGGCCTGTGAGATCACCAGATCCCTACCGTGTGTGTATTTTTTTTTTTTTTGTGCCGTTACGTTTATGTTCAACCGCTACCCACTAACTCCGATCATCTGAAACATCAAATAACAACAGCGATCAACTCAGTTGATCGTGAGATGCTGATACGAGTCTGTGAAGAGTTCTCTTATCACATTGATATTGCCCGTGCTGCAGGTGGTGGCCACGTTGTAAGGCAGAGAATAAAAGTTGATTGTGAATAGAACACTTATGACTTGGCTAAAATTTTCTATTGCTTTTTCCTTATTAAAATATTGCGTAACGAAATCGGTTCATAGCTTTTGAATAACCTTGAATATATATATATATATATATATATATATATATATATATATATATATATACATTATTTACATTATTCGGACTATTGTCCTCATATTTGTCGCCATATTTATCACAACGTTTTGGCCGTTGTACACTCCGGCCTTCTTCAGGTGGTTGGAATGTCGAACTGAACCCTTTATTTCGCTCACCGGGGTAGACTGTTCGACATTCCCGGTGAGAAGAAGGCCGGAGCGTTCAACGGCCGAAACTTTGTGATAAATATGGCGACAAAGATGAGGACAATAGTCCGAATAATGTAAATAATGTACATAATAATTCATCTCAAATATATATATATATATATATATAATAAAAAGGCTTAAACACTAATATTCCATGGTCATAATTTATTCCATTGGAATCGTAAATACGATCCAAATCATCAGACCTACAAATTCAAAGTGAAAACAGAAAAAACAACTCCGGAAATCAAAACAGAATTTAGAGAAAGTGTAAGTATGAGGAGGAGGAGATGAAACCTTAACAGAGAGAATTTTAGGAGATGTGGGGGATTAAAAGAGGAGAGAAAGAAAGTCGACGGATGTCTAATGCATAAAAGATACATTTCGTGGTGACATACACACCATAGACAATTAGAAGTTAGGATAGGAGGTAGGGAAAAAAAGAAGAGGGGGGGGAGAGATGGGACGAAGGAAAATAAAATTGTGTTTACTTAAAGGGCCGCTTTATTATTGAGAAAATTTGACTAATTAATATCGACTACAGGTTAGAAATCAAATATAAATATATGAAGATGAATATAACGATTGTCTAATCTAGCAAGGACCAAATATTTCTATGTTCAAAAACACATGCTAATACATACAAAAACATATAAAAGTAGGTACATACACTTAGGCATGTACTCACACACACACACACACACACATATACGTGTACACACACACATATATACACACATATATATATATATATATATATATATATATATAAAACCTAAAAATATAAAAAAAATATAAAAATATATTCACATATCCACACATACACATATTCATCTATATTCATATACACACTTTTCACATACATATACACGCATACACATGCCCCCATGCATATATTCATACATACATACATACATACATACATATACATACACATACACATACATATACACATACGCATACATATACTTATATATACATATATATATACATATATATATACATATACCCATACATACACGTACACACACATACATATACATATACACATATACATACATATACACACATATATATATATATATATATATATATATATACATACACATGCAAATACATACACACCCTTACACATATATATATACATACACACACATACACCCACACACACACATACATGTATATACATATGTACACATACACACTTATACATATACACATACATACATAAACACCTCCATACGTACATATGTACACACTTACATACATATACACATATATCCACATATACACATACATACATATACATACAAATATACACACATACATACACATATATACACACATATATACACATACATACATATACATACATATACACATACATACACATAAATACACACACAGATACATATATGTACATATATATATAAAAAGTTAAATCTAAATAAGTGACGATTCAAATATTTGCGCGTGTAAAAAAAAAATTCCTATATATATGCATATACATACATATACATACATATACATATACATACATGCATACACATACACAAACATATATACATATATAAATACATAGCGCATCACATAAACGTGCACAATGATACATTTAGAGATAAACATAATATTCATACAATTTAAATGTCATGCCCGATGTTATAGGACTAAGATGGTGACAACATGTTACAAAACGGTGTTCAAGTTTTGAAACGTTTCTTATGTCTACATTTAGAGAATATCTCATTCCGAAGATTCAGCAGCTCATCTCGATTCTTATCTTTGATAATGAAGATTTTTTCCGCCATGCATAGATCACACCGATCGCGGAAGTTATTAGGTGTTCTGGCTCTAGATAGGAATCTCCATTTCAAAATTGGGTTTAATCCTTATCCACCAGTTCCCAGTAGTGTTTGGATAAGGAAGTCTGTCTACTGAGGCATCTATATCTAAATGAGCGTCTATGGTTGTATAGACGCTGCTTCCAATCAACGGCGGATATACCTATGTATCTTTTTTCTCGTTTATATTTCCCTCGGGAAAGATAGTTGCCTCGTATACTACATTTTCAGATTTGCATTTACCCCGATTGGACAATGGTCTTTATTCCTACAATTGCAGGTAGGGTTACTAGATTGAGTTCCATTACCGTGGTAGTTTCTAAGTATTCTGCAATTATGGGAAGATGTGATTTTCTCTATATTTCTAACGCATGAGTAACTAATTTTAGAGTTTTCCTATTGAAAATTTTACGTAGTGGATGCTTACTGTGGAAATGTTTATCAATTAATTTCAGAAAGAAACTTCCTATATCAATGTTAGAGAGTCTGCAATATGGTGGGTTGAACCATATTACCTTCCTTTTCCTGTTCTTAGTTTTGCTATTATTCTGATTTACAAGTTCTCCATTAAAGCTTAATTCTTGTCTAAAACCACTATTTCTGAGGGCCTGATTGTATATAAATTTATTATCATTAAACATTTTCTGGCTAGAAGATAGCCTATTTATTATATATATATATACCAATTGGTACTTGGTAGGGATAATTCCAAGAAGGACATTAATCCAAAGAGAGGTCAATGTAAGTAACAGAGCAATATAATAATAATAAGTCAGGAAAATCCTTAAAAATCCCCCCTCTAATTTATTTTATATATATATATATATATATATATATATATATATATATATATATATATATATATATATATATATATATGTTTATCAAACAGAAAAGATGGATTTTTATGGATTTTCTTATTAGTTGTGTGTGTATGCGTGTAGGTGAAAATGAA
The DNA here is from genome assembly GCA_903632075.3 of Acanthosepion pharaonis. Taxonomy (NCBI): domain Eukaryota; kingdom Metazoa; phylum Mollusca; class Cephalopoda; order Sepiida; family Sepiidae; genus Acanthosepion; species Acanthosepion pharaonis. Next base: position 499,297 of record CAHIKZ030005144.1, read on the forward strand.
CTGTCAGTGTCCCTGCGGATTTTCCGTTTCTTTGTCTCAATCTTTTTATTTTTCTACAAAGAGATACGTACCGTCCCGCCTCAAAAAGGATTGATCCTTGATGGTCTACCCTGGACAGGAATTCTGCATTAACAGTGAGGTTCGTGTCCACCATCTTGATGCAGGACAGGTACATGTATTGCAAAGAAGCAAAATGAACGGCTGCACGATCATCTTTACCTATCAGAATGAACAAAACATACTTATGTCATGGCACTCTGGACTCATTTCCCGCGACAATCATATCAATTCAAAATGAAGTTACTGTCTAATCAGCGTTTTCCAAACTTTTTGCATTGTGACCCACAGGAAGAACCACATTTTGCATTGCGACCCGTTATACCTACGTTTCAAAGAATCAAAGACAAACTCAGTTTACTAAGTTCATTTATTTAATATCAACAATTTATATGTATGCTTCTTACAATCCACGCATATTGGAATTACATATATCTATTTGTATTATCTATTAGTATGAATATAAGGTTATTACTTTTACAAAAACAAAATTAAAGGAAATTCCGACAGAAAGGTAAAGTAAATAATCCGCAACGTGTTTAACGAACACAATACATACATTCAGTGGGAACAGACTATATATATATATATATATATATATATATATATATATATATATATATATATATATTAAAAAATAGAATATAATATGAGCTTACATTGGTGAAACAGTAGTGATGATTTATTAGTGCTGTTCAACACTTAGAGTTGTTTATATTCTGCACTTAGCTCTCACTTGCATATTTTTTCTTTCTTTCTTTTTTGTCGCGACCCATTTTATTTATCTCGCGACCCACTGATGTGTCGGGACCCACAGTTTGAAAAACATTGGCTAATTTATAACAGATAGTCAATATTAATAGTTTATACGTATGGTTCTTATGATCCACGCATATTGGAATTAAATGTATCTATTTGTATTATCTATTTGCATGAATATAAGTTTATTACTTTAAAAAAAACAAAATTTAAAGAAAATTCCGACACAAAGCTAAAGTAAATAATCCGCAACAAGTTTGACGAACGTTTGCAAATTGTATATATATATATATATATATATATATATATATATATATATATATATATATATATTAAGAAATGGACAAAGTCCGACAATTTATTAAAGACATTTTTATGTTTAACATTCTTTTTATAGATACAAATTTATTATAAACAGAGCATTTACTAAAATACTTGTATCTATAAAAAGAATGTTAACATAAAAATATCTTTAATATATATATATATAAAAATTAAAATATAATACAATCTTACATTGTTGAAACAGTAGTGATGATTTATTAGTGATTTTCAACACTTAGAATTGTTTATATTCTGCACTTAGCTCTCACTTGCATATTTTTTCTTTCTTGCTTTTTGTCTTGACCCATTTTATTTATCTAGCGACCCACTGACGTGTCACGACCCACAGTTTGAAAACGTTGTCTAAATTATAACAGTCAATATTAATAGTTTAGTTATTAAGATAAGAAATTATTAAGTTATAATACCATGCTGATGGGTCGAAGATGTTCGTTAAGAATGGGGGAAAAGACAATAGAAAATACTACTGAATAATAGTTCTTTTTAAAGCTGTTATTTTTTCTACAAGTCCATGTCCATGAAGTCTGGATTCATTACACTAACGAAATCACCTGTGAGATGCGCTTTTTTATCGGCATCACCTCATGCAAGACAGTAAAGCCACTGAGATACAATGGGTTACAGGATGTGAAAGAATTAGGAACAGAAACATTCATAATGAGCTGGAAGCGAAAAAGTAATCACGAGGACACTAGACAGCGATTGATATGGCATTTAATTTTTGGAGATTAAACTTGGCTGGAAAGCATGAAGCCAGAAGGAAGTTCCACAAGCAAGAAGTCCGAGAAAATAAACTGTTAGCATACAATTTACGGATACATCTAACCAGCTCAACTGTAAATTGATGAGATCTTATCGCCAGTCTAGCTACCATAGCGAATAGGTCATCAAAATAATTACCATGAATGTATTTATAGAAAAGACAAAGAGATGCATCCGTAGAAAAGTGAATGCTAGGAGGTGTGTCGTCGTTAATCTATTGAGTTTCCAGTGGCTTGTTGGACACCCACTGGGTAGCAAACTAAATTAAGTAATACAGGCAGATTTTTTTCCCGCATTAGGTTGCCATTTCTTTCTGCGGCAGACCAGTTGTCATCTAAGGCTATAGAACCCGGTCTGTTCTGCTATTAACCCACAGCTAAGGGGAGAAGAAGAGGATTCATACCTTTCCTAAGGGTATTATCACGTAAGTGAATGTACTGGTTTCGACTGGAATTCGAACTCGGCCCTCCGATTCCTCAATCCGAACTGCTATCCATTGATCCACCATACCTTCGATTCCCGTAAGTCCGCGGAAGTAAAGAACGTCGCTCGTACTTTATACAAAAGAATAGTTAAAGAACAATCTAAAGGCATCAACAATAACTTACTCTTTTACATTTGCAGCGAGATTTTAAAGATATATTTACCACACTTGAGATATCACAGGTTCAGTATCCTTTTATCCGAAATTCCCAAATCCGAAAATCTCCAATATCAGGAGGTTTGACTTGCCACAAATGGAATATTTCAGAAAGCACCGGGAAGGTTTTTAGGTGATATGCAGCTGTTGTAAGTGACTTCATCTGTCCTGGGGGGGGGGGTCCCCATCCCAGCTATGGGGCCTACGTTGGCGCCATATTTTTGTTAGCAATCGTCACAGCAGCACATTCTTTCGTGGATTACTTACCACGTTTTGGTACCTCGAGGTGGTGTAATGGTTAGCAATCTTGTCTCGCTAAAGCAATTACGACTGAGTAGTGAGTTCGATCCTCACTGGGTGCCCCATACTTTCAGCCATGTGCCACATCTGAGCTACGCTTGAAAAAATCACTATTTGGGCACCTCGATGTGGTGTAATGGTTAGCAAGCTTGTCTCGCTAGTAACAATTACGTATGAGCAGTGAGTTCGATCCTAACTGGGTGCCCCTTACCTTCGGCCTTGTGCCACATCCAAGCTACGCTTGGAAAATCACTTTGGACACCTCGGCGTGGTGTAATGGTTAGCAAGCATGTCTTGCTAGATCAGTTACTACTGAAAAATCAGTTAGATCCTTACTAGGTGCTCCATACTTTCGGCCTTGTGCCACATCTAACCTACGCTTGGAAAATCACTACTTACCACGTGTTTCGTGCTCAATAAAGATATTGTTAAATGTCAAAATGTCCTGCATTTACATATATTTCTGTAAGTAGCGATCGTGTTTTTTTTTAAAGAAAGTACAAAACAGTATTTTTGCATGAAATATTCACCACTTAAAAATCCCTGTGAGCATCATACAACTAACGTCATTACGTGTATATGTATTGACACAAAATTTATTAAATTTTATGTAAAACTACATTCAGAGTATATATTATTTATATAAAAATACCTATATATATACTTTGTTATGAAATGTATCGGAACATCATCTTCATGCTTGCGTTCCATTCCTAAGATGCCCCTCTTTATAGAAAACATACACAAATTAAATGGACTGTATTCCAAAATCCGTAAAACGTCTGAAAACCGAAGCACTCCCGGTGCCAATAATTTCGGATAAAGGAACTCAGCTTGTATTGGCATGCTAAACTCACACAGTTACTCCTCAATAATCAGGGCGCTTCGGCGTATGTCAATGTTTAACTAGGCCAGTCTGGTTGACCACGAATTATGAGTTCGATCCTCACTAGGTGCCTCATACAAAATCCCATATTAGATAACCTAACATGGGCTGACGTGCTGTAAAATCAACCAATTAAATTTGCGATGAGGCAATGGTTAACAAGTCTAATCTGATTGACGATTATTAATGCGTAGTGAGATGGATCCTCACTGGATTACCGAGACAGAATTCGCTATAATCCGTTACTTTGGCATGTCGGAAAATCAAGCAACCATCCAAAAAAGATCTCCACGGTGATAAGTTACGTATCTTTGTCGCCACTGGCTTCAGTTTATCAGACTCTATCCACGAAGTATTTCCTTGTCTTATTCACTTTATTATACGAGAAGGACATACGGGGCAGCATAGATTCTAAGTGGAAGGTATAACGACTTCTTTGCTTAGCATTTTGGCACATACTGGCTAGCCACTATGAGGAATTTGAGTGCGGAAAGTTTGTTGACTCTTCAAAATTCTTGCAGCCGTTTTCTGTCTTCGCGACAAGCAGTATACATTAAAAAGACATATCCAAAACTTAGACAAAATTGCAAGCTCACAGGATTTTTCTGACCAATAGTTTGCCACCCTGGACCATCCTCTGCATTCTGTAACAGATTTCCTCACATAAATCATAAGAAATCTAGCACAATTAGTCACATCAACGTCAATGCTTACATGTACAAGAAACGGCTATGTTGTCTTCATCTGAAATCAAACACTGGCCACTAATTGCAAGTTTATTTTCTCATAACATCAAACCGTGTTAGTTTGCAAAATTCTTGATATCGACATTGGAGATGTCTTCGAGTTTTCAGGAGTGGCTGCTAACTAGAATGACTTAAGATTACAAACCACAACGAATTTCAGTATAAATTTTTCGTATGCCAAAAACATGGATCTCTTGCTTGCTTGATTAGTTTTTCACAGCTTATCAATGTACAGTATTTACATTAGTCGGACTATTGTCCTCATCTTTGTCGCCATATTTGTCACAACGTTTCGGCCGTTGTACGCTCCGGTTGGAATTTCGAACTGAACCCTTTATTTCGATCGCTGGGGTAGACTGCCATGTTTGATGGATGTCAGTTATCAGTTATCTCCTGCTAATTTTCCCTCTGAAAGTTCTCCACTGCCTTAACCAGGAATTGAACTCACCTTCTTTGGGTCTGTCACTGGATCTAACCAACGCCTTTATCCACTGTGCCATGTGTCCTTGAGGACATCTGGGTATGAACTTCTGAGTATTATAAACCTAATGTTTTCAGCATCATTTTTACCAGTGCTCATATTGCAATTTTTTGCTGTTATCATTGCATGTCTTTACCAGAGTTCATATTGCAACTGTGTTATCATTGCTTTTCTCTGGCACTCCTTATTACTGGTTCCCATATTGTATTTATTTCTATGCTTGGTCGGCTCAGGAGATTTTTGTGGCCTAGCATTTACGAATTTTCCAATGGTGTTCCCTGTCTATGATCTCAACATGATCCCACAGGGGGCGGTGATCTCCCTTCTCTCTCCATATGTGGTCAGCCACGCCTGATTTTTCTACTTCCCCTCGCGTTACAGCTTTCTGTAAATAAAGGGTTCAGTTCGAAATTCCAACCACCTGAAGAAGGCCGGAGTGTACAACGGCCGAAACGTTATGACAAATATGGCGACAAAGATGAGGACAATAGTCCGACTAATGTAAATACTGTACATAATACCTCATCTCAGAAATATAGAAAAGCTTATCAATCTTTTGCAAAGTCGGAAAACACTTTTTAGAGTTTATTTATTAGAGTTTTGGTGGTGGTAATAATGATTTACTGATACAAGTCCTACTTATTAACCCATAGTAGGGGGAGAAGAGGTGGATTCACACGTTTTCCAAGAGTATTTGCGCGTAAGTGAACATAACAAGCCGGACTTGAATATGAACTCGGCTCTCCAATTTCCAATTACGAGCCGTTATCGATTACGCCACTCACACGTATATTGGCTTACAACAGCAGGTATTTGGAAGCGGTTACTCATTACTGACTAGGCTCTTACCTTGGTTAAATTCGGTGATCTTATGAGAACCAGTGTTTCGACATCATAAGGCCGTAATCGTTTTTATTTATTTATTTTCGTAATCTAACCGCTTGCGCTAAGCTATAATTGCAAATAGTGATTTCATCAACGTACGCATGGATATGAGTCCCGTGTAAAATCGAGTTAAAATCGACCGCTACCGGAAATCAACGTTTAACTTGATTTTAAATTAATGCCCCTATCCTTTCGTTAATATGTTGAAAAGTTTTACCAGGTAGACAACTAAAAATAGATATATTGTCCTTTTCCCCATTCAATCTGCTTTCTTTTGATTATTATTTTAATACAGTTTCACTAACAGATGTTTTTTCATTAGCCTTCACCAAACTATATCGCTTAAATTATTGATATTTATATTCCGAAAGTATGAAATATTTTTACCTATATCGATAACTATATTTTGAAAGTATTTCAATTAATTACTGATAGCAATATTTTGAATGTACTGGAAGCAGTTACTGATACCTAAATTCTTAATGTCTAAATTAATGATACTGATGTGGACCTAAAGTCGGGACCACGGAAGGAAAACACGGAACACGGATTAGAGGTAAGAAAGATATAATAAACAAAAAGGTTACAAAGATAGTGTAAGTGGAGCTTACTATGTGCTAGTGTCCAGTATTCGTAGTCGTCCGCGGCTGATACTACAATATTAGAATATATACTCTCTCTCTCTCTCTCTCTCTCTCTCTCTCTCTCTTCCTAGAGTGTTATATCGCATACATTATATAGTCCTGGAAGAGTCCATGTTGTAGGTATGTTACGGTCTCACAACAGATACGAAAACTCCGAATTTATTGATAACTATATTTCGTATGTGTAAATTATTAATGCCTGCATTTGGGCACTTTAATGTAGTGTAATGGTTAACAAGCTCTAGATCAATTACTATTGATTAGTTCGATCCTCATCGGATGCACCATACGTTCGGCAGGTGACAGAATTAATTTCAACTGAACCTCAAAAGCCCCGCGTTCAATTTCTAATAAAAAATTTCCCGAATATTTCTATTTAGGTGTAAATTTACATGCTTAATTCGAAAATAACAAAGAAATTTTGATAAAATCTACCGTTTTGGAGTTATCGACATTAAAATTTTGGACTCATTTGCGTCGCGGTGGGTGAAGTTGAAATTAATTCTACACCGCATTTCGGCCTTGTGCGACATCTTGTGCTTTGCTATTATTGCCTAATGCAAGTCATCGTTATCTGACGTCGCTAATGGCTGTTTCGTTGGCAAATCTTGTGTAAGTATGCCTCTTTCCACAAAATAGTTTTACTTTTGAACTGTTCTCTTGGCGTGAAAAAAAAAGTCAGGAATGTTTACTTTCCCATTAAACACATAAATTACGACAATTAGATTTTCGTCAAAATTTGGGGCGATATAATTGGAATACATCTGTTTGATGCTATAGCACGCATCATCAGTCGTGGTTTTTTTCGTTTTTTTTTTTTTTACCGAGGATCATTCATTAGTGGTTTCGAGTATTACAATATCATAGCCCTTCTCCACTAACGTATATTTACCGTGTAAGATTCAGAAATCAGTGCACTTTCTATACATTTTCGACTTCATTAATTAATTAAAAAGAGAAACTAAAATAACGTTTAACGTTTAAATATATATATATATATATATATATATATATATATATATATATATATATATAGAGAGAGAGAGAGAGAGAGAGTTTGTCTGACGATCGCTAAAGCGTGAAACCCAGGGTCACAAACTCACATCTATCCAACCAAATATGTTAGCTCTATCTCTGATATTGAGCGCTTTCTAATAAGTACCATGCATATAATATATAAATAATTATACATATATATATATATTTATATACACTTTTCACATATATATATATATATATATATATATATATATATATATATATATATATATATATATATGCAAATCAACAATTCGTCCTTGCATGGAGTATTATTGCCATATATGGTCTGAAGCCCCTTCTGTTTGCCTCGGGGTTCTTGATAGGCTCCAGAGGCGGATATGCAATATAATTGGCCCTGTTCTAGCATCTCGTCTATAGTTACTCTCTCACAGACGCGCCGTCGCCTCTCTCTGTCTTTTTTACAAATACTATGGTAATTGCTCCGAGGAGCTGCATTCGCTGGTTACCAGACTTCATGAATTCAAGCGCCCTACGAGGCAGGCATCCCGCTCTCACCCATCCACTGTCGAAACTAAATGTAGCCGTCTCTTCTAATCCAATAGTTTCATTACTCGAACCTCTCGCCTGTGGAACTCCCTTCCCTATTCCAGTTTCCCTGAGAGCTATAATCTCCAGCTATTCAAATGTAATGTCAATCGACACTTCCAGTTACCTTTATCTATCCACTATCCCTCTCCTCGTCCTTTCTTCTATCACTCTTATCTGACCTTGTTCCATATTTTCTGTAACCCCTTGCGTCCTAGTGGCTTCTCGCCTTGCTTGGGTGAAACGCTTAATATATATATATATATATATATATATATATATATATATATATATATATATATATATAGCGTATATTTTGGCAGCATGTTTTCATTAAGACATGTCTCATTGAGTAATTTAGATACGTATTGTCTACTTATTTCTATTGGATCCTCTCATATTCACAGACAAGATTCTCAGTATCCTTATTAAAGGAAGAGAGGCGTCCTAGGTATGACGATAAACTGCATCCGCCTCCTAGGTATGACGATACGTTACATCCGGCAGCAAGACCTCTGATCAAGAGGATTTGAGGAGCATTGAACCATCTCTTAATTGCCAGTTCCAGTCTGTTAGGGTCCCAGCTATGGAAAAATAGTTAACCCCCAAACTGGAATGAAAACACTATGAAAATGTAAAAATAGGTTTTAATACCAGCAATACATTTTTGGAAAAAAATATTACAAGCAATAAAATTCTTGCCAGTATTAAATAACATTTGTGACGTACAGTGGTTGTTAAGAGTTAATTATCACTGAAGACTTCAATGTTAAATAAAACAGTATTTAATTACAACCGCAAATAAGTACTTAACAAGAATAAAGAAGTAAAAGTCAAGTAAAGATAATTAACCATTTCAGTGAATATCTTGTTAGTAGCGCGGTTCGGATTAACGTCCAGTAAATCCTAAATCAAAACCCAAATCATCAACGCACAATAATTCACACTAATTTGACTGGATAGGCCCACTCAATAATCACTCGATAATCACTCCAGTCAGTAGCCTGACACCGCTATTTTATACACCTGGCGGAAAATATCCAGAGTGTCACACACAAACCTAGGTGTCGGTAGTTACTCATTTTCTTCCTAGATGACAATAACCCAATGAGGATGATATGTCTTAAAAACAAACAAACAAAACAAAACAAAACCAAAGGAAAAGAGAAAATTACCATGTTGATACATATCCATTTATTCCAAGGACTTTCGACATTAGCACAATGTCATCATCATTGTGTTGTTTTTTCAAAGAAAAAAATTCTGTGTTCATGATATTTCTAAAACAATTACGATACGATTTAAATTTCACGTTGTAAACGTCAGGGGAGGTAAATAAGTTATGAAATGTTCAAACGTGTAAGACATAACCTTAACGTTGTTTACTTCACAAGTAAAAAAAATAACTTTCAGATGAACACAAATTTGTTTTTGAAAAATGATGAATATCACAATTTTTCCTTAGAAAAACAGAATCCTGATGATGACATTGTGCTAATGTCGAAATTACTCGGAAAAAATGAATATGTATCAACATGGTAATTTTCGCCTTCTTCCTTTAATAGGGTTACTAAGAAGCTTCTCTGTGAATATGAGAGGATCCTATTGAAAATAAGTAGACAAACTTGACTAAATTATTCAATGAGTCATGTCATATATATATATATATATATATATATATATATATATAGTGATAAAAAATTAGGGGAGAATTTGAGATAATTATAATTAAGTAATTCATTGAGTCTAGAAGAAACCTCAACAGAATGCAGAAAGCACTGGACGGCCGTTTCGTCCTATATTTGGGTTCATCAGCAGTGCGCATATATATATATATATATATATATATATATATATATATATATATATATATTACCAATTTGAAATTGGTAGGGATAATTCAATGAGGACATTACTCTAATGGCTCATCATTTATTTCTTCCTTCGTTCCTTTCTTTTTTTCTCTCTCTCTCCCTCTCTGTCTACCCCCTCATTCACTCTCTCTTTTTCTCTGCTTTTCTTTCTTCCCTTAATTTTAAATATTTTTATTTTTTCTTTCTTCCTTTTTTATTATTAATATTATTTTTTTCCTTTTTTCTTTTTATACTCTCTCTCTCTCTCTCTCTTTCTCTCTCTCTCTCTCTTTTCCCTTTCTCTTTTTTATCCCGGTGTATTTGTCTGGTTGAATTGATTCCATTTCTTAAAAACCTTCGCTCTGAAGAGATGAATATAACAATATTCATGAAATAAATTATAATCAAGATGGATTTTTCAGGTGTTCCCTTAATTTATCATTATTTATTCAGCTACCTCCACCATGTTATGTTGCTAAAATTATTGATATTTATATTTTGAAAATATTGGAATTAATTATTCATACATATATTTTGAACCTTAAGGCCAAATCACGATAAAACATTGGTTCCCATTGGAATGGATCCGTTAAAACATTGGATCGGCAACAATGGGGCAATAGTATTGGTGATTACAGCGTTGGTACGCAAATTTGATGCCATAGTAGTTGTGAATTAAAACCGAAGACTCAGATAAAAAACAGAACGATGAATAACAAAGTACTACTAAAAACAAACTAGAAAAGATACTCGTAATCAACGGAATAATCAATTCTCATAGATTGATTTGAATAAAGGGTCTAGTTCGATATTCAATGAAAAGTTACCTGTATCGACAAGCACTTGATGAAGATTGTAGACAAAATATAATGATAATAACAACAAAGACGAAATAGTCCAAAAATAAATAATAACTTTTGCTTTTCTATTAATCATTCTTCTAAAGCGTTATTGAACTGTTATGTGATATCTGTCCTCTTGTATTTAAGCTAATGCTGGACAATCTCCACAAAGATGAAAAATAAACTTGAAGTAACCGAAATGTGGTTCTACAGAAAGATGCTGAGGATGCCATAGACAGAACTTGTGAGTAACGACGATTATTTAGAGAAAATGGAAACAAAAAGTAAACTTATAGTTGAGACAATTCAAGTTCTTGGGGCCCGTAATGAAGAAGGAGGGCTTGGAAAATCTGATACTCACAGGACAGACTGAGGAAAAGAGGGACACAAGAATGCAGCCTATAACATACTTGATGAGCTTGAGCAAATGGATGGTAAAACAGAGTTTGGGAGAAACAGCAAGAAGACAGAACTTATTAAGGGAGAGGGGGGGTGTGAAGGGCCATGATCTCCTATGTCCTGAAGGGACACGGCATATAAAAGATGAAGAAAGCGTTGTTTCTGGACATTTGAATATTTCAAGATATATTTCAAACAGGAATATAAATACTAAGACGTAGAAAAAGTCAGTTAGTACGAGAATAAAAGGTTTAGGAGCGTGAGCATTAAAAGAAGACAGTAGATAACGATTGAATTTGAATTTAAATTTTTGAAGATATTTGACGAATATTGGAAAAAGAAAGTGTTATGGTCCGGTTCCTTGTACCACGGTGAGAGTCCAAGATAGAACCAATAAAGAAGAACTCGAACACGGATATGGAATAACACAGATATATTACAAACAGGAATATATACAGAGGGGTAGAAAAGTGTTAGTACGAACAATCAGGTTTAGTAGTAATTGTCTGAACGCCACTCTGTTTCGGACTGCCTCTGACTCAACTGACTGACTCGCTCACTCTGACTGACTGACGGACTCCTGCTGGACCTCACTCCAGACTTCAGACTGCACACCAGACTTCAGACGGAACTCTCAGACTTCAGACTGCACTCCAGACTTCAGACGGAGCTCTAGACTTCAGACGGAACTCTCAGACTTCAGACGGAGCTCCAGACTTCAGACGGAGCTCTAGACTTCAGACGGAACTCTCAGACTTCAGACTTCACTCCAGACTTCAGACGGAGCTCTAGACTTCAGACGGAACTCTCAGACTTCAGACTTCACTCCAGACTTCAGACGGAGCTCTAGACTTCAGACGGAACTCTCAGACTTCAGACTTCACTCCAGACTTCAGACGGAGCTCTAGACTTCAGACGGAACTCTCAGACTTCAGACTTCACTCCAGACTTCAGACGGAGCTCTAGACTTCAGACGGAACTCTCAGACTTCAGACTTCACTCCAGACTTCAGACGGAGCTCTAGACTTCAGACGGAACTCTCAGACTTCAGACTTCACTCCAGACTTCAGACGGAGCTCTAGACTTCAGACGGAACTCTCAGACTTCAGACTTCACTCTAGACTTCAGACGGAACTCCCTGCTTCCACTTGAGCGCAGTATTTATTACGTATGGAATAGTCCATTATGTTATTATGGTTAAGGTCCCATAAAAGAAAGGTTGAGAAGGGTAGGTGATTGTTGAAACTTGACTAATGCATGGAATAATAATACAACACAAAATGTACTTAGAACAAAATGTATTGAAACAAGAAAGTGTACACAATATTTACATATAGTCTTTTGTATATTCTTGGGAAGACCGTTCCTGGAGAATGTGTTGACTTAGACGGGCAGAGTCTCTGGATTGAATCTCTTGATTCCTCCCCTCGTCTTCCAGGTACCAACCATATTTATATGATCGGTACTCCACTATGCAAATTAGGTGGATCCTACCACAATAATGATTATTTTTGTTTTCTGGTTTACACTTATTTCTTTTCAATGAATTGTTTATGTAAAGTTTTTGTTAAGAAGACAAAGGCCAAACACTATCCATCGTCTGTGACAATACAAACTGTCAAGAAGGTGGCTAAGATTAAGACAATCTGGCCTTAGGATTTCCCACTGGAAACCCATGCAGGGACACATACCCAAGCGCGGTATGGCACTATAAATACCCCGGTATTATGCAACTGTAGACTAGATTAACGCTACCAAAGAGCTCGGGTTCTTTGCTACCAGTCGGTTCCAGCAACCAGAGAACTGTCAACCCGGTACCCTCATAATGAAATGCCACAAAGCAAAATGCTAAGGTAGTTAATTCATTCGGGCCATGGAAGAAGAAAGAATGGGTAAACCATCACCTAAACAGGAAACAAAAGAAATATTTCTGAGCAATAAATATGGAAGGCGTGCTAACCAGATAATAGGTGAACCTATCTGCTTCTATAAAAATCTTAAAAGAAATTATTTATTACAAGAAAAGAGCAATAAGGACAAAAATGACATTTACAAACATGACATGTTCATTTTCTTTACATAATTAAAGAGAGTTGCGGCTATATCAAACAAAACTACAATATCGAGAGGTATTTCTATTAATTCTCAGCACTTTATATATCCTTACTAGCAGCATGGCCCGGCGTTGTTTCGTGCTTGATTCAAAAATCGTACGACTCATACAGCAAATCGCTATCACTTGATTTAAAATATTTTGCCCTTCCTTGCCTTTTAAAGGAGCGCCCTTTGCCGTGCTGATGTTGCTACACGCCTTACTTCTTGCCTATCTCATACTGCGAATTTTTTCTAAGCACTATACTAAACATTAAATCTGTTACGAAAAAAGAACTAAACAAAATAAACACAAAACGATCAGCTTTAAAAAAGGACTCGTAACTGGAAAAACCGAATGAAAAAAGAATGTTAACAACAAATACTTTTTCACACCCAACCCAGTTCTGTGGAATCAGAATCAACGTTGAGTTTAAGCAAGCGAATGAGACAATTGGAGTAAAGTGCCATGCAGATATAGATTTTTCCCACTTGTGACGAATGCAGCTATCGATTTTTTTTTTTTTTGCCTGCTAGCATACTAGTTAACATTCGTGTCAGTCATATGTTGGCACTCACGCTGGCCAATAGAATCTTCCTGCCTATTCGTGGCAGCCAGCTATAGGCTCTCACTCTGGCCAGTAGAAAATGGCCGCAAACTACATGAAAACTGCCGTAGAAGCATGAAAAAATCGATTATTTCCACTATCGATGGGAGTTGGGAAATGCAACGTCGGTCTTGGCCTTCCCGCTAACTTGGAGCATGCATGTAAATTTTGGTGCAAATCCGTCGAAAATTGGGGCCGTGCATTCGTTACACACACACACACACACACACACACACACACACACACACACACACACACACACACATCCTGCCTTTTATAGATAGAGATTAGGGGAAAGAAAAAGAAACATCGTCTTACTAAATCTATAAATGAAATTTCAAAAATAATATTTAATCTTAGTTTAATTCAGCGGAAGAACAAAACTGACTGGGACGGAAGCTGAAAATATTTTTGTTAATATATAAATAGCACTTTTTAAAAACTTTCTCCGAAATGAAATGAACAATCATCTAAGTTATTTTTTTTAATATAATATTATCCTATTTTATTGTATTTTTGATAGAGACTAGTAATTATCTTGGACATTTTTTTTTCTATTTCAACAACAAAATGCTCGTTACCCTGTGGATAAGACTAGAGGTCAGTTTTCCTTAGTTGACATTATATTTCAAGCCCATCAAACCTGTTCACTTCACAGCCTCGGGGCAGACCGACATGTCACGACTACAACTTGTAATTTGCTTCCACAGCTACCATATGCAACAGGTCGTCAGCAGGTGCCCTCTCAAAACTTGACGTTTGTGCAACATTTAATCGGTCAATATTAATCAAGCATATTCTTGTTTCTGTTGTATACATCTTGACACGCGCACACACACACACACATATATATATATATATATATATATATATATATATAACTCTATTTAATTTGGTCTATATCTAATCCATTTGTCTGTCTGTCTCTATCTCTCTCGCTTCTCTATACACACTCATATATATATATATGTGTGTGCACGCACACACACACACACACACACACACATATATATATATATATATATATATATATATATATATATATATATATATATATATATATATATATATATATATATATATATATATACATATATATATATATATATATATATATATATATATATATATATATATACACGCATATATATATATATACACGCATACATATAAATATATATACACGCAGACATATATATATATATATATATATATATACATATATATATATATATATATATATATATTTCACTGACTCTACTAATTTTGTCTATCTTTTTCTTTCTCTCTCTCTCTCTCTCTCTCTACACATTCACATATATATATGTGCACGCACACATATATATATATATATATATATATATATATATACATATATATACACGCATATATATATATATATATAAATATATTTCACTAACTCTATTTAATTTTGTCTCTCTCTAATCCATTTTCTGTTTGCTGTCTGTCTATTTCTTTCTCACTTTCACTATATATATATATATATATATATATATATATATATATATATATATATATGTATATATATATATCCATATCGCCCTCACTTTCACGCTCGCCCGCTATCCACACTTTCTCTGGTTTTTCTTTGTTTTCCCTTTACAATGACGTCTGCATGCTTTGCATATTTGTCTAGATTTTAGGCATTCCGATAACTTACCAGTGTCCTCGCTAAACTGGAAAGGTATGATCCCATCTGGCCACTGCTTCTCAGCCACAGCAAGTCCCGACTGAAAATAGTTTTAACAAAAAAGAAATTTATAACACAAGTTAGTTTATGACTCAAATTTCAGTGAAAATTCGATGAAATGGTAAGTAAACGAGACACCTTGACAAAATGCTTATTTTGTTATACAGTGTAACCCGGATATAAGAGAGTTGTCGGGACCGGAGAAGACGTCTCTTATATCCGGGTTTCTCTTATATCCGGGTTTGGTCTATTTTATATACATTAACACAGGCTCTAACTTGGGACCAGAGAAAATCTCTCTTATATCCGGCTTTCTCTTATATCCGGGTCTCTTATATCCGGGTTACACTGTATTTCGAAGATCAAACAGCGCCGTCAAAAATGGCTTTTATTTTAACGAGATCTAAATTGACGAGACAAAACGTGATTCACGTTAGTCATATGAACGCTGGATATTTTTTATCAGCATCATTTTTTTTTTTTTTAAATTAGATCTTACTAATGCCATAACGGTTTGTTTTTATTTATATATTCGTTTGTTCTCTGATTTTTCATATCATTCATTGTTGCAACACTAGTTTAGCAACAATAGGCGATAGAATGAAAAAGCCTGGTCATACAATAACCGCAGGTCATGTCCAGATCATGACACTTTCAACACATCTACGTCTGAGTAAATTATTTTATTTTTTTAATAAAACACTTTCCACGTTAAAATTGTTATCATGAATATTTCGCTGGCATAATAGTACATTATGATTAAACGATTCATTGGTATACCATCGATTTTTTTATTTCGATAGCAAAGGTTCTCAATCAGTCGAATCCCCGACCCCTGGAGCTTTCGGGGTTTCAAGTAAGTATCTTTTCCTTTTTCTTGTTTTTTATTTACATGAATTTGGGCCTCATCATGAGTGTAAAAAATATTCTTCATAAAAATAATATATATATATATATATATATATATATATATATATATGTGTGTGTGTGTGTGTGTGTGTGTGTACTAGCGTATATGTATATGTGTACTAGCAGCATGGCCCCGCGTTGCCCTTGCTTGATTCAAAAATCGTACAACTCATACAGCAATCGCTATCACTTGACTTAAAATATTTTTGCCCTTCCTCGCCTTTAAAGGAGTGCCCTTTGCCGTGCTGATGTTGCTACATGCCTTACTTCTTGCCTATCTCACACTGCGAATTTTTTCTAAGCTCTATACTAAACATTAAATCTGTTACGAAAAAAGAACTAAACAAAATGAACACAAAACGATCAGCTTTAAAAAAGGACTCGTAACTGGAAAAACCGAATGAAAAAAGAATGTTAACAACAAATACTTATTCACACCCAACCCAGTTCTGCGGAATCAGAATCAACGTTGAGATTAAGCAAGCGAATGAGCCAATTGGAGTAAAGTGCCATGCAGATTTAAATTTTTCCCACTTGTGGCGAATGCAGCTATCGAATTTTTTTTGCCTGCTAGCATGCTAGTTAACATTCGTGTCAGTCAGCTGTTGGCTCTCACGCTGGCCAATAGAATATTCCTGCCTATCCGTGGCAGCCAGCTATTGGCACTCACTCTAGCCAGTAGAAAATGGCCGCAAACTACATGAAAACTGCCGTAGAAGCATGAAAAAATCGATTATTTCCACTATCGATGGGAGTTGGGAAAAGCAAAGTCGGTGTTGGCCTTTGTGCTAACTTGGAGCATGTGCATGTAAATTTTGGTGCAAATCCGTCGAAAATTGCGGCCGTGCATTCGTTACACACACACACACACACATCCTGCCTTTTATAAATAGAGATGTATTAAAATGAAAAAGTGTGAAGATTTTCAATAATATATATGCATATTATTTGGAATGCACCTTTTCAGTCGGCCATTCTTGAAAGTGGGGCATGGCATTGTCACGTATGGGGAAAAGGGTTGATTAGGCGAAAACTTTAAGAACTATTGTACTTTGCAATTAAGCACTAGCTTTTAGATTTATGATATTTCGCTGAGAAAATGGCAAGAGTATTGCTAATTTGACACTAAATAAACATTTGCAATAAATCATTTTCAATAGTATTAAATCATATCCTATCTTACTGTAAAAAGACGGCTTACGACCCTGTCAATTCTAATCCGTTAAGCAATGTTGAGCCTGATCAGTAGTTAAATGACCGCTTGGAAATACCAGATGCTGTGAGCTTAGATGGGAGGGTGGTGTAATGGATAACGGCTTCGAAATAGAAATCAGATCACCGAGTTCTAATTCCACTCACATTCGTTATATCCATTTACGGGTAATGCCACTGGGTAAGGTATAAATCCACTTCTTCTCCTCCAGCTCCAACTATGGGTTAAATAGTTGTACTTCTATCAGTAAATCATTATTATCTTATAATCTCAATACATTTTTATGACTTTAAATAACCTGTAAAAGGTTGATAAGCCGTAAAAAAACAACTCAATCTATGTAAAACGAGACTGAATAATTAAAAAAAGTTTAAAATGTAAAAATACATAATTAAAAAAAAAAAAAATTAATTATGCAATGACGTTGATGTAACAGACACATATCTTACAAATTATATGCAATAGGTTTAAGGTTGACTTAACACTGTTCAATTTCAAAAGGTTTCAATTTTCGTTTATAGGATGGAGACTGTGATACGGTGACTGTGAATCATACCTTTTCAGTTATGACACTCTCCAGATATATCAATTTACCTACTGAAAAAAAGTTGGAGGTTAATATTTTTTAATCCATTCGCTATCCCTGGGCTGGTTGCCAGTTAAAGTTAGCTAGTAGTCTAGTCTTCTTGACTATTTAACCTAAAGCTGGTAGAGTTGGATTCGTAACTTGCCCAAAATATATTTAAATGAAAATGAACATAACGAACTCGGTTCACTAATTCACGGGCACAGATTAAAAAGAAAAAGTTAATAGTGTTCGAGTTCGGTCGAAGCAATGACGGATATTAAGGAAATCATTGAATCAGATGATTCAAGCTTCTGTGATTTTCATCAGTTGTTTGAACACACACAAAAATGTTTTTCTTAAGGCTTCCTTATTAGTCAAGTCTTATTTGGTTTCTGAATACGTCAGTCAAGGCGTATATTCATTTCTGTATGCTTCTGTCGAGCAGTTTTTGATTTCTGGTGATTACGAAGGTGTTTAGAGCAATCTAGTGATAGCGGCGTTATGCCTCCATTCATCTCCTCACAGGGGCTAAGACTCAACACGGAGGCTTACATCAAGTGCATTGAGGAGGTAAGTGCTCCCCTGGGTCAAGAGGGTGGCTACTGGAAAACCCTATGTCTGGTAACAGGAATCTGCACCATGCCACACAAGCAGGAGAATCCAGTCATGGCTGTTCTGTTTCTGAAACCACATCACCACTTACATCTGGCCACCTAACTCCCCAGACAGCAACCATCTTGATTATTATGTATGTGACGCAGTTGTGCGAGGGACCATCAGAATGCCTTGTAACACCAAAGATGAACAGAAGGCAAGGATTATAGTAGCATTCACAAATTTAAACAAGGAGAGCATCCAGAAGAGTTGCAGGAGATTCCGAAGTCGTCTGGAGGCCACGGTTGAAGCCAATAGCGATTTTATTGAATAAATTTAAGATTTAGTACTTCAAGATATTTTTGTGTAATTTTGGTAAATATATCTGTTAAAATGAGATGTCAGTGTTATTTTCATTTTTGCGTAATTTACATGACAATTTATCCATCACACCATGTAGATGCACACACACACATACACACACAGACATATATATATATATATATATATATATATAAAAATTTCTCAGAGTTAATCTGTAGAAAAGACAATATTTATAAATATAATGACAACAGGAAAACTTGTTATTGCTGACGCGTTTTTTGTCAATGTGGACTTTCTCAAAGCAAAAAAGAAATGAATTTAATTAAAAAAGTAACTAATAATAACAAAAAACAGAATGTCCTTAGCAATTGGAGGAATGTAGAGAACGCTATTTTCAGATTGTTAACTGAAAATAACGCCAGTTATTGTCACATATGGAGAATATTGTCATTATAACTGTGTTGGCGGATTCAACCATAATCTTTTGATTTTACGATATCCAGTTGCTAAGAACATTCTGTTTTTTGTTATTATTAGTTACTTTCTTTAATTAAATTCATTTCGTTTTTGCTTTGAGAAAGTCCACATTGGACAAAAAAAACGCGTCAGCAATAACTACAGTCTTCCTATTGTCATTTTTATATATATATATATATATATATATATATATATATATATAATTATGAATTGTTGATTTAAAATATAGTTTTTTACACAGTTCTAACCATGTCTCAAACACTGGATTATATATCTTACTTGAAACATGGTTAGAACTGTGTAGCGGAAAAACCATATTTTAAATCAATTAATTTAAAATAATAATGCTCTGTAAATTTACATTCAGCACTATTTTGTAAAAATAAAATATCTATAAGAACACTGGATTATATCTTCTTACTGTTATATATTATATATATATATATATATATATATATATATATATATATATATATATATAATCTATTTAAGGTGGCACTGTACAATAATGTATCTCGCTGGGATTGAGAAATCGGAGAGCCGATTTCGAATTCTATTCGCGTTCATTTCATTCACTTAAATATGAATCCTTCTCGTCTCTCCTCACCCCCAGCTACAGGTAAATGGCAAATAAGCCTGGGTCAACCAATCAAGGAGATGGACAACTCCGAATTCAACATATAAGCAAAATAAATTAATCCAAATCAATAAATATGTAAATAAATCAAGTAAACAATAAACAAATTAACAAACTACGAATTCACACATAAACACAAGTAAACGTAATAATTAACAACAAATAATTAATTAATCAATAATAAATACTGGGTAAAAAAAAAATTAACAAATACTCTAAAATAACTACAAAATTACATCCTGATCCACAATTATTTCCACTCAATAGCCCCTAGAATAATTTGAGACATAACTGTTACTGCCGGTAAAATAAAACAATAGACCTACCTATAATGCACCAATGACTAGTATATATAAATAATCAAGTCAAAAAACATGACCTCACGATTGCGTTTAAGCATGAAACAGGCTGTCAACGCAGGGCGTTAACAGCAATGTCCACTTTTATATTTACGTACGTTCTATCTCTGATATTGAGCTGGGGAAACCCTAAATATAGAATAACTTAAAAATATACTTGTTATTGAAAACCGTCCCAGTACTAATGTTTCTTTAAACTAATATCCAATCAGTAAAAGGCTCAAGAGCCACTCAAAGTAAAGGGTTTCTGAATTAGATGTGTAATATGAATGTAAGTGAATGCAATGAGGATTACATGAATATGGAGAAAAAGGAACGACTAATCTTTGACTTGAAGTGGTTAACATTGTAGATTTCAGGGAAGCATGAGAGAGAAAAGAGGGAATTTTTATAGGGCTATAGTGCGAAATGGACAAGGCCGGAATTTGAACTATGCTCAGCGATTCCCCTTTTCATGCCGATAACCGTTACACCACCCTCACAACTTAATACATAGCGGGTGTAACAGGAAAACTGTCCAAATCGTGTAACTGCACAACTGTTCATCCCAAAAATTGTTTAATGTCTAAAAAGCCACTAAGTTAATTGAGTTTCTTTCTTCCAAGTTTTCAGATAGCCATCTTGAAATCATCTGTTGTAAAACTGGAAAAAAAAAACCCTTTGAGTTATTTAGCTAAAAAGAGAGCAGTTTAAAATAGTTTTGTGTCAGCCCCACTGTTTTCCCAAATGAGCAACGGTGAGAGGAAAATGATCATTCAGGCCCACAGTAATGGTACCAACATTCATACTCTGGCTTCCATCTTCAAAGTCCATTCAAGAACCATCAAGACAACAGTGAAAAGAGGTAACAGTTGAGAGTAAAATTGGATCAGGAGGTCATAACAGGAAGAGGGATTGTCATTTCAACTTAGAGCTAAAGAGATCAATTAGAAAATATCCAACTCAATTCATAAGCGAGAGAGGAGTTTCAACTATGACAATCCAAAGAACGGTGGAAAACACTTGTAAATGAAATCGTACGTTAAATGTGTGAGCCACCTTGCTATTCTAGGACAGAAATTTGAAAGGTTAGAGAGGGCGAAGATCATTTTGAATATTTTGGAAAATTATCTTGGAATACTATATATATTTGAAATTTATCTCAATACTTCTTGAGATTCCGGTCCTTTGTTATGATTAATGATAAACATGACATTTTCGTTTATGACCGATTTCATCACGATTCTTCTATTAAGCTTGGAGAGTAATTATATATTCTTATTGCTCAAAGTAGATAACAATAGTGTTATAAAAACCTCGGAAAATTCCGGTAAGATATCTTTAATCATTTCTAAGATTTACCGGCTCAAATCTTAATCTAACATTTGGACAATTTTGCTGTTAAACGATTTGGGCAGTTTTTCTGTTACACTGAAGCAGTATCTAATCTTCTTCCTGTCTTTGCGCAGTGTCCCTTCAGGACATAGACGATCATGGCTCTGTACAATTTCCTATCTTCTGTGGACCTTAGAAGAGTTTTATTCCCTTCTTTCCCGTTTTTTTTTTTTAAATACAATCAATATCTAGATGCACAGGGCTTAACGACTCTATCTTTAATTATTTCTATTTCAGAATGTTACACGTGTAATTCACTTACGGTTTTCAAAATGTTCGATGCAGCTATGATATTTAAGAACACAATTTCCAGATACGTCAGATCCATCTCATTCTGAAAAGGCACAAAATATCATATTTTTAGTTAAGAGAACGAACCAATAATTCAGGCAAAAATAAGCAATTGATATTAATCGATTTTATCTTGTCTAGAAATTGACAGTTGAAATTGCTGGGTCATATGAGGAAAGGAAAACTGGACATTTTAACACTCATGACTTATTGAAAGTAAGAGGGACAAAGGAAAGTAGACAGTAATATACATTGTAATAATATATGCTAATATCTGCTTGTGTAAATAGATGGCAGAACAGCGAAAGAGAGAGATAGTAAGGCAAGCATTGCTAATAGCTACAAAAGACGGGAAGTTGCGGAGAGCCGTGATCTAAAGAGACACGACACAAAGAAGAAAAAGAAGAGGTGTAAACAAACAACATGGAATAAAGAAAATAGAATAGAGTAGGAATTAGTTTTTAAACAGATTTTAAACCGACATTATTCCTTATTAAAATATATTATTATTCACTGGGTACACGTGTTAGAGTTGACATCTCTTTTATTTTAAATTAACGACTGCCGTCTAGAGATCAAGAAATCCTTACTAAAGGAAAAAAACATGTCTCTCAAAAGCAACTGAATCTTTCTTCCCTTTTTCCATCTAGGACATATTTTATTTTAGGACATTTTCTTTTAGTAATGATTTTGCGATCTCTAGGCCGGTTGACATCAATAACAGGGATGTCAACACAAATAGACATCTTACATTTTTATAAAACGTCGATTGTGTGTGTGTGTGTGTCTGTTCGTTTATATATTGGATCGGATTTCCTACATTTTTCAACCGATTTCAACAAAACTTCACAGGACTACATAAAATTACCTTGCGGTGGTTCTGACAGCGCCAAAAATTGGAAAAACACAATTGTTTTTGCACGAAATCAATTTGAAAACACGATTAAGAGGCGAGAATGAAAGGGGGAAAACTCATATCGAGTTATACTTATTATAAAACCCAGGTTGTGTGTGTGTGTGTGTGTTCGTTTATATATGGGACCGGATTTCCTACATTTTTCAACCGATTTCAACAAAACTTCACTTTTTGTGGGGGCAGGTAGTCTTTCTTATTGTCTTGCACACTTTTTTCTTTATTTTTACATTCAGAATGCTTTAAAAATTCCATTTACAAGACAATTGTTTATAATAAAATTCTATTCAATCGGTAGACTCATAACGATTGAAAACAATGTTTTTGTTTGAGTTTGGGTTTGACCAATTCATAAAAGAAAACAAAAAAAAACTAATTAAGACATGCGTGTTCGTCAACCTTAAACAATAATCTTTGTCAATTTTATTTTTCAGTCTTTATGATGGTCGATATTTGATCTATCTATTACTGCTAGATCTCCGGGCAACGCCGGGCTCTACTGCTAGTTTGTTTATATTCCTTATTAAAATTCCCTTTGCAAATAACGTAACATTATAACCCCTATTCATATTCCCATTACAAATAACGTTTATTGTCATAAGAAATAAGTACGGATGTAGCTAATGATTGAATCAGAATTAACCTTGATTTGATCCAGTTAGCGCATTTCTGCGTCCAGCTCACAATTGTAGTTCATGGTAACATTCAATGAAGACATATGCAATGGCAACTTAATTTCATTGAGACTTATTTCAGAAATTTGGTTATATGTAATCTAGCTAAACTTTGAAGTTTGTATTGTCCACTAGGAGGTATTCTTATGCACACATATTCTCATATATTTTAATTAACAACTGACAGGTAAAAATTAAAGAGGCAAAACCTACAAGGCAGCAGATGGTTTGAATTCAGAATTTTCCTTCTCCTAGACTGGCGATGGTATATGTAGTCCGTGCGCTGCCGAGACTACATGGCCTCCCTCTCGGCCATACCGATAAGATGTAAAGGAATACATTTTGAGACAGCTTGACGGCAGGAGTTGCCGGAAAAATGTCAGTGTTGAGAGCCAACCCCCTTCGAGGCTCGATTCCGGGTTTTCTGTCTGGGTTTACTTCTACAGCCTTTTACGTGTTTTGGATAGGTACCGCAAGAACACGGAGGTTTAAATTCAGGATTTTCCTTCTCCTACATGGGTTATCTTCCAGTGCTGTCGAGGTCTGTCTACCCGAAGCATCTTGTTATGAGGCGCCAATTTTCTGCCTTCGATCATTCTAAAGCTAGGAACTGGACTGAGTTAATCAAAGTTTATTTAAGACGAGTTCCGCAAAAGCATTTTATAAACAGTGGGGGCTTATCCCCACTATCACATCAAAATATGATGTATGATGTATATATATGATCAAATTATTTATCTATTATGAAAAATTTAAGACAGATAATCTTATCCTCAAAAATAACAACACGCCAGCTAAGACAAAATTACAAAGAACGAACATTATCTATGAGTTCAAATGCCCTTTAAGGAACTGTGTTCCTGATCAAACCGGACTCATAAATAATTACCCCGGTTACACAACTACATGCTTATCCAGACGTCTTACATTACACCTATCTGATCACAGCTCCATTAGAACCCATTTAAACACACACGCAAACTTACAAGACTCCATTAGAAACATACTAATAGAAAACACAAATATATTAACTGCATCCAGCTGTAAAAAAAGATTAAAAATAATGGAAGCTTTAATAATAATAAAAAACTCTTAACAATATTAACGACGAACAAAGCCACAATGTACTAACCGTATTCGGAAATTAAAACATCCCTACTACTTACTGAGACATACACATAATGCAGACACTCAATTAAGCTGAACAATCGAATCATCCTTGATATTGGCTAAAGGTAGAGCCGAAAGCGCTCGGAAATATAAAACATTTGGATAGTTTTTACACACTCTTTGTCCAGAGAAGAAAGCTCTTGTTCGAACACAAGAAAAATTAAATAAAAATCTTAACCGTGGTACCTTGTCTGTCGTTTTTAATGAAACATGCATGAACGAAGTATTGCTGCCTAAATATACAACTATAGCCATCTAAACGGTAAGGCACTGTCTATGCAAGATACGAGGCTAGGATATGAGTTGGTATTTCAATTCTCGTCGGAAGTTAATTTTAATTCAGATATATACCCTTTTTAATTAGTAGATAGATGGCATTTGCATATACATCAGAAGTGATAGATACCTCTTCAGTCGTGCTCCAAACAAGAAATATAACAAGCAAGAATACTAAACACGGGTCATAAGTGATTCAGACTAGGAAGCTCCAGTGGATCAGAATCGAATTTACTGTCAATTAAGAACCTTTGTTGATATGTAATGAGCCCGATATGTACTGGGCTCAAAATAAACTTTGCGCTCAGTTTTATACCATAGTCTTGGAAAAGTTAGGTGCATCAGCTGGTTGACGTGGAAGATGACCTTCTTCGCTGGTTGTCAGTGGCTGCGCCTGACATGTAAACAGATTGCTGACGCAGCTACTGTTCGCGTGTGCACACGTAAGACAACCGATAAGAGAACGATAGGGTGTTCATAAATTATCCGTTCAACTTCCACAGTTTAGTGTATACACTAGATTTACCCTGATATTTTACAAGAAATTTTTGTACTACGGTCGCATTACTTGCAACCAACATCCAGCATGATCTTACACCACCTCATTAGGTACTGTCTGTCTGTGAGTTTCTAAATTAAACGTTTCCAAACCTGTCGATTGGAGAAGGTGGTCCAGATACTTGGCCACCAGATGTAACTCGTATAGACTTCTTAAGGGGTTGCATTAAAGACATTTAACACGTAAACGAACTTAAGAAAAGAATACGTCAAGCCATAGCAACAATTAAAGAGTAGATCCTTCAAAACACATTTTTTTAAAGCATTACGCCCCGAGCAAGGCGTGAAGCCACTAGGATGCAGGGGGTTGCAGAAAATTTGGAGAAAGAGCAGATATGAGTGATAGAAGAAAGGATGAGAAGAAGGATAGTGGATAGATCAAGGCAACTGGAGATGTCGATTGACATTACATTTGAATAGTTGGAGATTATAGCTCACAGGGAAACAGTAATTGAGAAGGGTGTTCCACAGGCGAGAGGTGCGAGGTATAAAGCTTTTGGAGTAGAAGAGACGGCTACATTTAGGAGTTTCGACAGTGTAAGGGTGGGAGCGGGATGCCAGCCTCATAGGGTGCTTGAATTAATGGAGTCTGGGAACCAGTGAAAGCATCTCATCGGAGCAATTACCATGAAAGTATTTGTAGAAAAGACAGAGAGAGGCGACGGCACGTCTGTGAGAGAGTGACTGTAGACGAGACGCCAAATCAGGGCCAATTATATTACATAACCGTCTCTGGATCTTGTCAAGAACTCCTAGATAAACAGAAGGTGCCCCAGACCATATATGGCAGCAATACTCCATGCAAGGGCGAATATTTGATTTGTATATTTGAAGTATCGATTCCGAGGAGAAAAATTTCCTGGCGCGACACAGAGAGCCAACTTTCCCCGCGGTGGAAGAAGCAATTGACTCAATGGTCATAAATTGAGTAACATCTAGATGTGTTGCGTGCAACCAATGGAATCAATGTGGAAGTATTATGAAGGGTTCAGTTATGTTTAAATAAAGCTTAATTTGTTTGTCTATACTTTCCAATAAATCCAATAAACTTTTCTTCATGTTCTTCTATTTTAGGATTTTTTAAAATTATACAGATATCCGAGAGGGAGAAGACAGAATAGAGTCTTTTACATCATCTTGAGATGAAGAAGATCCACGTTCGGACAAAAGCCCCAGAGCCACAGACCTACTCGCTGATATTAGTAGGTAAATCCCGAAATCGAATATAAAAATGAGTCTATTTATCAGTGATTTTGTTTTGTATTATTAACATGTACAAAGATAACGTCACACATTCCTAAAAAAAAGTTGCTTGCTTTCCTAAAAAAATGATTAGGCCATTACAGTCGCCAACAGGACATCTAAGGATATACTGTACAGAAAAATTACCAGTCTCCCTGCCTGAAAGACGACCAGTCCTTCTTTACAAAGACGTTTGCATACGCGTCATGAAGGTAGACGCCTTCAACCCTCCGGTGCGGGAACCAGACGCAGAAGATCGCGGCAGCTGGAAGCTTGATGCCAGAACTGACATTCACACAAGTGAGAAGAGGAGAAAGGGCCAACGGGAAGATAGTGCAGACAGCAGAAGAGAGCATCGACAAACACAGAGTCATGCATGGCTTTTACATACAGCAATTACAGCCAAGCCTACCATTACAAGTTCGGGAGATACCACCACAGCAGGCGCTGCAAACTCAACCGCAAACTCGGTCAACTCCGGGCGCATGCTCCGTTCTCAGAAGGATGCCAATGTCTACTATCCGTAGAACATTTGTTAAAACGATATAAGTGCAATGATAAAAACAGTAAAAAATGATTTAATTAAAAAAAAAAATAACTTTAACAATAAGAAAAAGAAGACGCCTTTCAGACAATTTTTATCTCCAGAATCTATCTTACACATTTTTGAGACTACGATTTGTCCATACAATGAATATTGCTATCGTATATAGTCCGGTGTTCCTGGTGTATATCTAGAAAGTCTTGATAAAATCCAAAAAAGAATCAGTAAAATTATTAGTCCTGACTGGATGTCTCGGCTTCAGTCACTTTCTCACCGCCGTAATAAATCTTGCCTCTACCTTTTCTATTCTTTTATGGTGATTGTTCGGACGAACTCTTCTCATTGATAGACTAGACTCTTCGAATTTAAGCGTAGTACTAGATTGGCGGTTATGTCTCATCAACTCGCAGTCGAATTGGCCCGATGTAACCGTAATTTCTATGCCAAAACCTTATTTTCTCGCAATTCTCGATTACGGAATTCTCTTCAAGGTCCATGCTTTGATCTTCTAAAATTTAAATGCAATGTCAATCGTTATCTACTGTCCTTCTGTTTACTCACCTTTTATTCTCGTCGCTTAATAATGTTTCTCTTTTTTCTTATTCTTTTACACTAAGAAACCAATTGTGTCTTAATGGCTTTATTTCCTTACATGGGGTGATATGATTTAAAAAATAAAACTATGACAATTTTTTTTTATAAACTAAGAGGTTATAATCCAAAAACGCTTAACAATTGTAAAAGAAAAAAGAAATTCCAGTCAGGTGCGTTACAACCATTTACGGGAAAATACTCTTGAGAAATGGAGCAATAAACTTTTTCTTCCCTCAGCTATGGGTTAAATAGCACGACAAACTGGGTCCTATAGTCTTGTTCGGCAACCAGTTTTTTGTTAATGGCGGGCCACACGTATTCGAAGATACTCGTCTACTAAGGCGGCTAGCCCATCCCTATTACATACGCTTGCTCAGGCACAACTGTGTTTGTTCAACACACACAGAGCTCACCTGTGGCTTATACTACAACTATGCTCAGCAGACCTTAGTTACAGTTTTGGAAGAGAAGCGTGTTATCTTGCGTGATCAGCAAACTGAACAAGGCCAGCACGCTCAAACCCTCGGTCACGATGACTTGAAACTTCGTGCTAGCACAGCCATCAACGACCCCCATGGGTTATGTCTACACAATTTCATTCAAAACCCTTGGGTCAACTCGTGTCATGGTTTTCAGGCAACCAGTCTACCGCAGAATGAAAGATCAGCATACGAGAGGTAAATCTTCTGCCTAGTTAGCCCTGAATCGAAAGAGACATGATGAATCAAGCGGGCATCACGTATGGCGCTTAACTGACTCACTGAAAAGTTAAAAGGCGTTGATGACTAAGTAGACAAATTCTTGCATGGAAGAGTCAGTGGCATTGGTTGCATAGTAAGGTTGATTTTGTCAAGCTTTTCTCTTTTGTCATTTGACTTCTTTATTTTCTATTCTGGCAGCTTTGAATTTTTGGTTCTGATGATAATGGAACACCACCAGTTGATATAATCTTGAGCTTGTGTTTCAAACAATTTAGGCTCAAGTTCAGTGTTCTTTTGAGTTGGTCCTTGTAGCTTCAAAGAAAGCAATCCTGTGGTATTTTTTTCCCTGAAGTGAGCTTGTTGAATAAGATTTGACATGGAAATCTTGACCATCAAAATCAGTGTTCCATAATGAGGGATTCAACGCTTTGACTGTTGGCTTTTTCCAGGACTTTGGTGTTGGTCACATAATATTACCATTTGATGTTCAAGATTGAATGAAGCATTTGATGGTGAAAGTGTTCTAACTTTTGGATGTTGTGTCATTTGAAATGTAAATGTCAAAATTGGTAGGAGAGTTCATTCTAACAATATGCAGTATATCCCAAGGATCTGCACTTGGTGGCTGGGAGGTTACCTCTCAAGTCATCTCTGCACCTGGTTCCTTTGATGTCATACTAAGTGAAAAGTAGTTCATTCTGGCATCATCTGAGTTGATCTATAAGACTATTTCAAGTGTTTTGTTAAAAATAAGCACAAAATCCATTTCATTGTTAATTTCGTCTTTTTCTGATTCCTTCTCTTATGATGATGGCATTGATGACTAAGTAGACAAATTCTTATATGGAAGAATCGGTAGCATTGACTGCATGATAATGTTGGTGGAGGACGAGGTTGATTTTATCGAGCCTTTCTCTCTTGTTATTTCACTTCGTCTTTTTCTCTTCTGTCGCTTCGAAATTATTGGTTCCGATGGTAATGGAACACCGTCAGTGGCTTTCAGCGTCGCTTCGATCATGCCAAATCTTGTGGTCTTTTTTTCCTGAAGTGAGTTCGCTGAATAAGACTTGACATGGAAACTTCGACTCTTCCACTCTTGTTACATGCCCTGACCATCAAAGGCGAAGTTTCATGATCAGCGATTCGATGCCTTGACAGTTGGATCTTTGGTATTGGTCACGTAGTATTACTTGATAAGACATAGAAGTAAAATAGGCCAGCACTTTGATTTTTTTTTTAAATACTACCTGAGCAAGAAGAATGAACGCATTACGGAGAAAAATACCTGAAAATAATATTAAGAAATAACAAAAACAATACTCATCAAAAGTACTTTTTTTCATATCACCGATATTCCTAATGTCTAAACTCAGTTAATGTGAGATCCAAACATTAGCAGATGGTATTACCTAGTAGTTCAATTTCCAGTATTCGTCGGCTTAGGGCCATATCATGTTGAAACAAGAGTTCTCGTACGATCACCAAGCCTTTGAGGAAATGAGGTAGACTGTTGACCATGTTCACCATAATCTATGAATATCGAATACCGCGCAGTACGTAATCAGTTCTATCAAACGACGTTAAAGTTTAACACCCACGAGTCAGACACTCTACTGAATCTGACTATATTGCCAATACCACCAGCAGCTGTTCCGTAATTCTTCAGTCTTCGATATCAAAGGCTGGCAGTGAATATTCGGGAAAAATCATGGCTGCCTTTATACCCGTTGCATTGAATATTTTGAGCCTTCTGATTGGTTAACTCTTCTATTGGAGAACTATAAGATGAGTCAGCTCATTTTGGCTAGCTCAGTAGTACACCAAGGTAATACTCATTGGGGCCAGGTTTTAGAACTGTTGTTTTATTCCCCTCCCCCCACAGACGATGAATTGTAAATATGGGGACTAGTTAGTATTTTCATAGAGACGATGAGGTATTATGGTGGATGTAGTAAGAAAGGTACGTATGAATGTGTTGTTTTAGTGTAAGGAATATTGTTCGTACGATTGGGTTAGTGTTTGTGGTTAGCTAAGTTATAGTTAAGACAGAAGAAGACCGTCCTTTCCCCAATCTCCACTTAGGCCTTGTGCCACATTTCTGGACATGAAGCAGAATAAATATCATTAGTAAACCAAGGTACCCAAAAATTCCAATTGGTAATGTTAATTCAATCACTTTCCCACCACCGTAACGTAACTTCCCTCTGCCTTTTCTATAAATATTTTCATGGTAATTGTTCTGATGGACACTTCCCCCATAGTACCGAGACTTTATGAATTTTTGACCGGGTTTACAGACTCGGATAACCTTCAATAAATTTGACCTTGTGCCGCATCCGGCTGTGTGGGGCGGTAGTTGAATATCTCTCTATACAGATTACTATTCGTATCACTATTCGATGGTTACTATTCGAGCGAGTATTATCGAGCAAGTACTATTAGTGCGGGTGTTATTCGAAGGCATCTGACACAAAACATACAAAACTAAATACATACTCGTCAGACGAACTTTTACATATCACCAGTATTCGTAAAATCTTTTCTTGATTAATGTAAGATCCAAATATTTACAAATAATGTAACCTAATATTACACATTCACTTACAACAATATTTTAATACACACTTAAATTGCGCTAACATTTCAGAAATTATAACACACACACACACACACACATTGACGCATGAGGTAAACACGTGACGCCCACAAAAAATGTAATACACATCCATACATACATACATACTGGCGTCATTGAACATGTGACGTGTACCAAACTAATGGAAGCAAACATAGGTAAACACGCGACGCCCACAAAAATTGATATGCAGAAACATCCATCCATATATATATATATATATATATACATATATATATATATATATATATATATATATATATATATATATATGCCTACATACTGACGCCATCAACACGTGAAATAACACTGAATGTAAAAATTGAGTCAACTTGATGTTTACTGATTAAACTCGAAAAATGTTACATTAATAAAGGTTTGTCCCTCATTAAATCATTTTGTTCGATTTGATGCATATCAAACCACACACACATATATACATATACGTACACATAGATAGATAGATAGATAGATAGATAGATAGATAGATAGATAGATAGATAGATATGAACGAAATGAGATAGATAGATAGATAGATAGATAATGAACGAAATGAGATAGATAGATAGATAGATAGATAGATAGATAGATAGATAGATAGATAATGAACGAAATGAGATAGATAGATAGATAGATAGATAGATAGATAGATAGATAGATAGATAGATAGATAGATAGATAGATAGAGTGGTAAGTGCATAGAGTAATTAACAACACATGATGACTGTCAGATTCCGAAAAAAATATATTAAGCAATTTTTAGAGCATCTGCTATAATTTTAGCGGGCTTTATATATAGGACACTGAGGGATTTAAGGTAAGTGGAAGAAGGAAGAAAACAGATCTCTTTTTTTTAAGCTGATGCATTGCGTTGTTTATGGACATTAACTTTAGATTACTTGTTTTATTTTTTTATTATATCTCGCTCCTTAATAATGTTTTGCAGTTTCTTAACCTTCCACACTCAGTAACAAATTGTGTTTTAGTGGCTTTATGCCTTGCTTGGGGTGAAATGATCAAAAAGAATTATAAATCTTTTTGTTTTGCATATTTTACAATAGCGTATTTTTCTAGAAATACAGTTAATTCAATTTAGGTCATGAGGCTTTATGCAGTTTTATTTACTTGTAGTTTGCTTAGTAGGAATTTGTTTACGCGCCTGCCTTTGAAAATGAGCTCTAAACTTATCTGTTGAGGAATTCTGGGAAGATTATTATGGCGTTTTTCTCTTTTCGGCAAATATTATTTTAAGTTGTTGTAAACTGGTACTTTTTGACATATTCCATTTAAGTGTGTGTGTGTGTGTGTGTGTGTGTGTGTGTGTGTGTGTGTGTGTGTGTGTGTGTGTGTGTGTGTGTGTGTGTGTGTGTGTGCCTGCTCGCGTGTGCGTGTGTGCTTGCGTGTTTGCTTGCGTGTGTGTGTTTGTGTGTGCTCGCGTCTGTGTGTGTGCTTGCGTGTATGTGTTTGGGTGTGTGTATGTGTGCGTGTGTTTTAATTAAAAGATTGGGGGAAAAATACATCAATGATTTGTCTTATTAAGCAGACATTCATTTGACAAATTATTCTGTAATTAAAAATCCCCCATCTTTATTCACGCCATTATCATAAGGGCAATTTTATTAGGAGTGTAAGGAATTAATAACTGATGGGCTGATAGCATTTAGAATAATTAATTGGACATATCTAGTGTCGAAACAAACTCTTGTATTTACAATCATAAAATGTCTATATTCTAAGGTGTCTAATCTCACAAAAACCTTTTATAATGGTGAAAATATACAAATATAATATCTGACAATTAAATTCTGTCATATTATAAGTTGTTAATGTTTAAATATCTTCACGCTATATCCTGGAGATGACGATAAACTACATCCGGCAGCAAGGCCTCTGATCGGGAGGTTTTGAGAAGCTTCACCCTGACTGGGTATGAGGGTAGCACCTGTTAGGGGGTCAAACCTCTGGGCAAATAATGTACCCCCAAAATGGGATCAAAACATGAAAATATAAATATAGATTAGAAAATTTACGA
Organism: Acanthosepion pharaonis; assembly: GCA_903632075.3. Lineage (NCBI taxonomy): Eukaryota > Metazoa > Mollusca > Cephalopoda > Sepiida > Sepiidae > Acanthosepion > Acanthosepion pharaonis. The sequence continues at coordinate 532,978 of CAHIKZ030005144.1, forward strand.
ATGATATATTTTCATAGTAAAAACAAAAATTAAGAAATTATCGGCAGTAAATTATTGGAAAAGGAAAATTACCAAAACTCACAAGAAAAGGATAGAAATCGGAAATAAATACAGTGTAACCCGGATATAAGAGACCGGGATATAAGAGACCCTGATGTAAGAGAAACCCAGATATAAGATTTTCTCTGGTCCCAAATTAGAGCCCATACTTACCTAAACAAAATAGACCAAACCCGGATATAAGAGAAACCCGGATATAAGAGACTTCTTCTCCGGTCCCGACAACTCTCTTATATCCGGGTTACACTGTAATAAATCAATAATAAAAGAAATAAAGAAATTAAAAAAAAAAACATCCGTAAATAATCTGTAATTTTGAATATCACGTTGGTTTAAATGTACGTGATATTTCGAACGATATAATTGTTGTCAACCTCCGCTGAGTTAAAAATAAAAATAATAAAAAAAAAACTATAAAGAAACTGAATTAGTATTTCAGCTCTAGAACAGGGGGTTGATTTACTTGACTCCCCACTGAAACAGGTTGTGACACAAGGTCAAATTTTAACGTGGGGACACGAGTGTCTTCATTCCGCTGGTCTTAGGTGGTCATAGCTTGTCCAAGCTGTGCAGAGCTTGTCTAAGCTACTCAAAGAGTGTCATAGTCGGTCATAGCTGATCCAAGCTAGTCATAGCTGTGATACTACGAGCGCAGGGATGGATTCCTGCGCCCGGCGAGTATCAGATTGTGTATACCTCTCAGGAGAGGGGTTTACACACCAGTGAAGACGGCAAACTACCAATGGGGACGGCAATCTACGGCACACAGCCGCAAATGATAGCACGAAATCCGAACCAATAACTACTACAAAGCAAAGAAGTTAATTAGCTGTTTCACTTTTAATATATTGATTTTCCAAGCGTAGCTTAGATGTGGCCCAAGGGCTAAAGTGTGGGGGCACCTAGTGAAGATCGAACTCACTACTCAGTAATAAGAGACAAGGTTGCTAACCATTACACCACCTCGAGGTGCCCTGTTACAATTTTAATATATGCTAAAGTATATATAGTATATATTACTATATAAATTATATTGTAAAGCCGGTGTATTGACCTTGACTTGTATAACAATACGTTTGCTGTTGGCACATTGAGTGAATTTAAAATCCTAAGTGGTTACATAGCAAAAGGTTGCTGACCCCTGCTCTAGACTACATCCCCAGACACGTCTAAAAAATAAATTTAAAAACTTTAAATGTTAGCGTTCTGACATCTTCAGCATTTCCTCTCGATACATAATTATGACTTATGCGAGCACTTCGACATAGTGTAATGGTTAGCAAACTCGTCAGTCTAGACTGGGTAGTGGGTTCGATCCTCACACTATACGCCACGCTTTTAGCCTTACGTTACGTGTAAGTTACGCATAGAAAGGCACCTCGACTTGGTGTAATGGTTAGGAAGCTTGTCTTGTTAGATCATTTACTACTGGGTAGTGAGTTCGATCCTCACTGGGTGTCCCATACTTTCGACTTTCTTCCACATCTAAGCTGCGCTTAGAAATTCGCTATTTAAGGGTCTCTTCTCCCGGATTCTTCAGAAATGAAATGGTAGGGCTGGAGAAGGTGTCCCCCGCCCCCCGTTGTGATAGATGCAGCAGTTCTCGTATCCGTTCCTCCCTTACGTTGACGCCTCCCCAAACCCCCATCCACGTTTCAATCGCGGTGTTACGACCGGTTATGACTAGTTTAGACAAGATAAGACCATCGGCCCAAGTGGAAACACTCGGGCCCCCACGCTAAAAACCGCCCTTGTGTCACAACCTGGCTCAGTGGGGAGTCAAGGGAAATGGCAGGCGCTTCAACGTGGTGTAATGATTGGCAACGTTTTTTCTCGCTAGATCAGTTATTGACTGAATAGTGAGTTTCATCCTCACTGGGTGCCTCGTGCTTTCCGCCTTGTGCTACATCTAATCTACGATTAGGAAATTATTTAGGTACTAATAAGGGCAAATAATTAAGTCGTCAAGAATAAATCATACTTATTATAAAACCCAGGTTGTGTGAGTGTGTGTGTTTGTGTCTGTTCGTTTATATATTGGATCGGATTTCCTGCGTTTTCAACCGATTTCAACAAAACTTCACAGGACTACGTAAAGTTACCTTGCGGTGGTTCTGACAGCGCCAAAAATTGAAAAAACACAATTGTTTTTGCACGAAATCAATTTGAAAACACGATTAAGAGGCATCGCTGTTTCGAGAATGAAAGGGTGACAACTCATATCGAGTTATACTTATTATAAAACCCAGTTTGTGTGTGTGTGTGTGTGTGTGTGTGTGTGTGTGTGTGTGTGTGTGTGTGTGTGTGTGTGTGTGTGTGTGTTCGTTTATATATGGGATCGAATTTCCTACATTTTTCAAACTGATTTCAACAAAACTTCACTTTTTTGGCAGGTAGTGTTTCTTATTGTCTTGCACACTTTTTTCTTTATTTTACATTCTGAATGCTTTAAAATTTTCATTTACAGGACAATTGTTTATAATAAAATTGAAAAATTCTATTCAATCAGTAGACTCAAAACGATTGAAAACAATGTTTTTGTTTGAGTTTGGGTTTGACCAATTCGTAAAAAAAAACAACAAAAGAAAACTAATTAAGACATGCGTGTCCATCAACCTTAAACAATAATCTTTGTCAATTTTATTTTTCAGTCTTTATGATGGTCGATACTTGATCTATCTCTTACTGTTACATCCCCGGGCAACGCCAGGCTCTACTGCTAGTCTTAAATAAATAGTTACCAAACAACACTTTGAAATAGATAAAAATCACCACATTCAGATCCACAATTATTTCTAATAAACAGCCCCTAGAAACATAATCGTTACCGTACATAGCCGTCAGGTAATAAAATAGACCTTATTACCCATAATGCACTATTGACTAACAAGTATAAGACAGACTGTCGCCATTTTTATATTTACATACGCAATATCTTGGATAGTGAGCCCTTTTACCTATAAATACAGCATAACTTAAAACGATATTTTTATCATATGTTTTTTTTTTATTACTTCAACGCTATTTTTAGTAGATGCTCGTGTTTGAGTAGATGCTCCACTTGTTTATTAAACAGTATCTGTATTTATTTTCGTCTGTCGGCCTGAATATTCGAGAATATTATTAGAGAAAAATATACGCTCTACGGAGGGTTTCGAACTTGAGTCCCCCTTGGAAGAGGGAACCGTCGTTAGATCCGAGTGCGCATGCGTGTGTGTGTGTTTGTGCACGCGCGCCTAATACACACACACACACACATATATATATATATCAGGCATTTAAAACAACATGCCTGCCCGCACACACAATTCCGTAAAATACTTGTCGAAAACACAACTATACTTCGACATGAAAACAATAGACAAAAACTAAAAATACCTGAAGCATTATACATCAAACAGTTAAAACCCAACCTAAACAAAATCAATTATGGCATGTCTACAAATATTCTTAAATGTCTATAATTTAACAATGACAGACTATATCATCACTGTCGTGTCCATATATTGGTTGATATGTTTGTATTTACATCTTTGATAATGGCTTGAGTAAGATCCGCCTGTCAAGAAAAAGAATTCGGACGTCCTAAATCGATAAGTTTTTTTTTTTTTTTTTTTTTTTTTTTTTTTTTCATCCTATATTTTCAAAAAACTTTTTATTTTTCGTTTCTTTCTTGGTTTTCTTATTGCCTTTTGTTGACTCGGTATTTTTGATTCTTTCTCGTTTTTTTCCCCCTCCCGCATTTTAATTTGCCGTTTTCCTTTTTGTTAAAACTATTATTGTCTTTGGTTTCCCCCATTTCGTACTTTTATTTTTGTTCTTAAATAACAAATTTTGTCCTGTGAGTTTTTACGCCGTTAGACTGTGGTGGGTTTTTCCACCATGGTCGACAACAACAATTCCAACCTTCCTAAGACACCGGTTCCAGACCCGGCGTCGCCTAACAAATCGGCCTGGGCAGAAAACAGGCCGGCCCAGAAAGATGGCAGCTTTTATGCTAGCCAAAGAAGTGTATTTGAAGAAACATTCAAGGGCAATGAGTTCCTCACTATTAAGGAGGCCCTAAGTGCTGTGGAACCGAGAACAATTTCCTGCTGACTTCGGACGAAAAACAAAAAGTTATTTGAGTCAGCAGGGAAAGCATGGAAGAAACTCTGAAGGCTCTTCACATACACCCCAAAGTGCTGGCGAGAAGAACTAACGCCCTATGGGACATTCTTCTCGCAACAGAACAAGAAGCCAGGGATTTGGCCGGGAAGACGTTGTCGTCCAAGACCCTGAGACTTCAGACAGAATACATGGGCACCCTGCAGGACAAGGATTACCGTCCATGGGGTGCCCGTGGACATTCGAAGACAGGATGGGGCCTTCTTCACCAAGTATGGAGAGGTGAATGAAGTAAAAGCCCTCAGTAAGGCTGGAATTGAGACGGGGGACATGGAGCTGCAGTTAACTCTAAATAGAAGTGCATTTAGGGACGTCCCCAACACGTTGACCTGCCGAGATAGGAGGATGCTGGTGGTGGTGGAGGGCAGGAAGCCTTGGTGCTGGTCCTGTGGTGTGTCGGGCCACATGGCGAAGGAGTGCCCCAGTAAGAAGGGCACACAAGCTGCACCACAAACGGCAGCTGCAACAGCAAAAAAGTTATTGCAAGTCGACCGGAGGAGGGACGTCTAAATCGGACGGAGAGTGGAAGGAGGTGGTCAGAGGCAAGAAGTCTCCGAAAGTTTTACCTCCACCCCCCAAAAAAGAGATACCTCAGCCGGTAAAAGTGACAGAGGTGCAGGCAACAAAAGAAGGCCAGCAGCAGCAACAGCAGCAGCAGCAGCAACCAAAACAACAACAGCAGCAGCAGCAGCCGAAACAACGGAAGCAACAGAGGCAGCCAAAAGATCAGCAGCAGCAACAACAACAGATGGAGGTGGACAGAAAGCCCCACCTCGTGCTTCATCCCTGAAAAGGTGCAGGGAGGAAGACGAAGACGACGAGGAGGAAAATAAAAGACAACAAAAAGAGCCTAGCAGTAGTAGGGCGGAGGAAGGCATGGAGAGATCCAGGTCGCTCTCCGTCCCTGCTTCCCCAAGAAGATCGGTGGCTGCGACCAAACCCTAGGAGCCACCCTCCTCCCCGTCCCGTGCTCCACCCCCTCTCCCTCCACTTCCTCCTCCCTAGATGCTTTGGCCACCCTGCCCCACACGTCTACCTCTTCCCTCCCCACCCGTCCCGAGAGAAAAAAGAAGAAGAAAATGTTTGCAGGCCCCGAGTCTATATGCAAGGTCGACAGAAACGACTTTAAATGGGGCCTGACAAAGCAGAGGAAGGCCATCTTAGGAGGGCTGTATAAGTTCGACGCTGTCGACGGGAAATCTATAGAGGACCCCTGAAACTTCCCACAGGCCCCGGGTGATAACCTGCGTGAGGGAGAAGGGGGCGTATCTGAAGGTGTGGAACCACATCTTTGAGGCGAAGGAAGCTTTCCCCGACATCCGTATAGTTGAAACGGACAATTCCACCCTTAACAAACTAAGAAACTTTTGTGTTGGGAGGGTCCCCGTGTTGCTCCATCCCTCCTTATATAGGGCGTTAAAGCTAATTTACCCCACGGACGTCGGCGGGATTGTCCTAGACGGTCGTATGACGACCGAATTAGGAACCGGAAATCTGGGACAGGCCGTCGGGGTCCTTACCAACGCAGATTTCCGCCCGGTATGTGAGTAGGCTTTTTGCATGTTTTCTTTTCTTTTTTTTTGCAGGCCTAAACCATGTCTGTCAAGATAGCGACGCTGAATGTGAATGGCTTGAGAGATCGGGGTAAGGCGGCCCGCCTGCTCCGGGATCTCCTGTCGTTCGGCGTGGATGTTGCCGCGATCGAAGAGACCCACTTTGTTTGCAGTTCCGATGTGTGTGTTGTCTAACGACTTTGTCGTCTATTCAGCATATGGGGACCGAGCTGCCAGAGGAGTGTCTTTGCTGGTGAAGCGGACTCTAGATGCGAAGGTGGACCTTGCGCATACCGATGCCGAGGGACGGTTGATCGTGGCCGATATTGCCGTGAAAAGTGGTTCGTTTCGAGTCGTTGCGGTTTATGCGCCCAACGACCAGGAGGAGCGGGTTTCGTTTTTTCGGCGGTTGGGGCCTTTCCTGGTGGATTCAAGCGCTTAGTTCTAATGGGGGACTGGAATGCCGTCCTGGACCCCAAAGATAGATCGGGGGGCGGGGTGCTTGCGGGAGAAGGGTCGATCGTAGCCTGGTCGATCTGATCAAAAATTTCGGTCTCGTTGATAGATACCGGGTCGATCACCCCGGGGGAATATGTGGACGTGGGCTCTTAACTGGCCTTGTGACAAGGTAGTTAGCTACCTTGACAGAATGTTAGTGAGAAGGGCCGACATAGATCTGTTAGATTGTCCCACGTTCCACTGGGTAGGCTATACGGACCACAAACTCGTTTGTGCCCGTGTGGCGTTAGAACATAGGCCTAGAATGGCTGGCTACTGGAAGTTCAATCTGTCCTTACTGGACAGGCAGGACTTCCGGGAGCAGCTGACTAATTAGTGCAGCGGGAGCTAGTGGGGGCGGTTATCGGGAATAGGTGGTGGGACAGACTTAAATGTAGAATTGGGTCCTTCACCACTGATTTCAGCAAACGGCTCGCCCTAGATAGAGATGATAAGGTGAGGACGCTTAAAGCTAGTCATGCCCGGGCGATGGCTGGGGGTGATCCCCTAGAGATAGCCGTAGCTAAGGAGGCTCTGCAGCGTTTGAATAGCGAGCGCTACATGGGCCAGGTAATTAGGCATAGGTTAAGCAAGATGTCTTCCGAAGCCGTGAATATGGGCGCAGAGCTGCGCAGGGAAGAGGTCCGTCGAGGTGGCGATCGTTATATTCGTGAAGTCAAAACCCGGAAGGGCGCACCCTTCGGGCCACTGACGACATGTGCGAGGCGTTTCGGCGGCATTTCGAGAGCCGTTTTACCAGGGAGCCCTGGTCTTCGTGAGGACGAGTTTCGCAGCTATTTGGCTGACTTTCCTCGGCTTTCGCCGACTGAAGCGGCTAGCTGCGAGGGGAGAGGTTACCGAGGGCGAGGTCTACGCGGCTTTGAAGAAGGTCGGCAGAGGCAAGTCGCCCGGTCTGGATGGTCTGCCCTATGAAGTGTACTTGAGGCTGTCGCACATCTTTGTCCCGATTTTGACGGTCGTCTTCAACAACTGGTTCCGGCAGGGATCTCCCCGACCGGTTCTCCAGGGGTGTGATCACGCTGTTGAAAAAGGGCAAGGGTGTTGGGGGAAGCTAGACGACTACAGGCCCATAACTCTGCTAAACACAGAGTTAAAGATTATGGCCAAGATCCTGCAGGAGCGCTTGCAGTCAGTTGCCGAGTCTCTGTTGGGTCCCGAGCAGACCTGTTCTGTGAGGGTCGAACAATTCAGAGCAACCTGCATTTGATCCGCACGATCATAGAGGGTGTAAAAGACGACGAGTGTGCCGCGCTGATCAATTTGGATCAGTCCAAAGCATTTGATAGAGTTAACCATCGCTACCTTGCTACTGTCCTGCAGGCCGCCGGATTCGCACCCGACTTCTGCCGCTGGATTAGCCTCCTGTATCGCTCCCCCAGTGCTGTGGTACAGGTGAACGGAAAGCTGTCAGGCGCTTTTGCGCTGTCTAGGTCGGTCCGTCAAGGTTGCCCGCTGTCGCCCCTACTTTACGCTTTGGCGTTGGAGCCTCTCCTTCGCCGGCTGAGGGACGAGGCGTGCAGGCCGGCCCTATGCGGAATCGCCGTTCCTGGCGGGGATCGAGCCAGGGGTTTCCGCGTACGCCGATGACGTAACTGCTTTCGTGTCGTCCCGCAGAGGCATCAGAGCAGTACAGAAGGCGCTTGATCGGTACGAAAAGGTGACGGGGCCAAGATTAACCGCGACAAGTCGTCCGGCTTGCGGTTAGGCGCCTGGAAGGGGTCGATCTTCAGGGCCCTTCGGTTGGACGGACGGTCCTGTCCGCATTCTCGGGTGTGGTTTGGACCCGACCTCCAGCTGGAGAAGAATTGGTCTGAAGTACGAGCAAAAGGTCTACGCCGCCGGTCAGACTTGGCGTCGACGGAGGTTGTCCGTGAAGGGCAGGGGCGGAGTGTGTGCTACATACATTTTCCCTCTTGTCCTTTATCGATTGTCCGTACTTCCTCTCTGTGACGACCACAGGACACCGCTCGAGCGCGCGCTAACCTCCATTCTATGGAGGAGACGCGCGAATCGGGTCGACAGAGAAGTCTGTGCACAACGTCCGTGTCATGGGGGCTGGGAATGCCCACTTGCTGAGCCACAAACGTGCCTCGAGGTTGGCTTTCCACGCCGCGCTTTGACAGGTGGAGATCCGATTATTGAGGGGATTGTGAGGCCGCCTTCCCTCGCCTTACCATCAGTCCCCAAGCTCGCGGGTGGATCGCCGTCGTAAACCCCTGGTTCAATCGGTTTTCTTTCGCGAGTGTCGGTCGGCCTTGTTGGCTGTCCCTTGGTCAGTGACCTTTCTCGGCCTAGAAAGGACTTCTATCGTTTGCTAGTGGAGGGGTCGCGAAGGATCCACTACGTGAGGATCTCGACATGTCGGATGATGAGTTTCGCTCTCACTGGTCTTGGGCGCCAGCGGCAGATTACCTCAGTAACCCTGAGTTTCGCTTACCTGGCGACTGGCTCGGAATCGGCTGCCTCTCAACGACATGGCCTTCATATGGGGCTTGGCGGACTTGCCAGACTGCGATCGGTGTGGCCTTGGTCTAGAGGAAACGGCTTCGCACGCCTTCTTCCATTGCCCCCGTGTCCGCCCCTTATGGGACCATGTCGGCGAGCTGACGGCTCGTCTCGCTCCCCGAAAGCTTGTGCCCATGGATCGTGCATACGCGTGTGACAATATGTCGCCCCCCATTCCGGGGTGAAACGGATGGTGTTTCTCATGCTGCTAGCCACGGCCCGAATGGTGATATGGACGACGCGAGAGGAGGAAGTCTTGCGGGGTAACCGTCTTTCTCATCAGGATTTGATCCGATTCTTTGAGCATCAGCTCAAGACGAAGATTAGAACTGATAGAAAACGCTTGCATTCGACAGTCTTCAGCGAAAGGTGGGTGACTGAGGCGAGCTTGGTTCGTGTGAACGGGGCTAGCCTTGATTTTCTGTTTTAGGTCAAGCCTACGTTACATCGGGGTGGCTTCCTGTGGTGCCCTCCCTTGGTTAGGTTAGACAAGCCTTGGTGTACCTAGTTAATGCGAGTAAGTGTTGTTTTGGCCTGCCCCGGCCACATCTTTAGTTATGATCCAGCCTGAGATTCCCAACCTCCCCAGTTTGTTTTTTTGATCCCCCACTTTCTATCTCGACTGGGTCAGCTTTATACTTCCACATGCCCGTATGATTTTTATCACCTTTCCCACTCCCTTAGCGAGAGAGCTGCTTGATTTTGTTCCAATGGGCAGAATACAGTGGTCTCCCTGCATTTTTGAGGGTTGGAAGGGCCCTACTAACATCAGTTAACGTTTTATTTTCATTTATGTTAATATTTTAGTTTGTTATTGGGTTCATCCAACCCCATCTCATTTTTTTCATCTTAGAATTTTGTACATATGTGTTAGGATCATTATGACATGGGGCGCGTTTTGTAGGTCTCCCTAGAGTGGATGTGGTATTATGGTGCAAGGAGGATTGATTGATGACGGACGAGTTCTTATGGTGAATGAGTAAATTGTAATGTCTGAATGGGTCGTGAATCAAATTAGCTAGGTATAAGATAGTTAGTGAAGACCAGCCCTACCCCCTACCCCTTTTCGGCCTTGTGCCACAATTTTGTATTTTTTACAAAATAAATCCCGGTTTATACCAATGGCTTTCCTTATTTCATTCTACAATTCACTCTCGTGTAGTCATGTGTGACGTCATGAGATGCGGTGCGATTTTCGCTTCTAGCGTCTTATATGCGCGTGTTTATCGTTGCTTAGTGATCCAATGACAGACTATCATCACTGTCGTGTCCGTATATTGTTTAATATGTTTGTGATTTATATCTTTGATAATGGCTTAAGTAAGCCGAAAGCTTAGATTATATTAAAAAATAATGGATAAATATTGTGAATTTCTTTCTTCGTTTAATGATAATGTTATCAAACTTATCAGAAGATACGAACAAATTTTACATAAAATAAATAGACAACACTTGTCTATATTATTTAATGAAATATATATATATATATATATATATATATATATATATATATATATATATATATATAAGGTGTATTTCGGCAGAAAGAATTCTATGTTATATAATAATATGGACTGCCTATCATTTTTTTCTATTTTTTTTTTTTAAATCGTTCAAATTTACGAATGAGTTGATTTGAGTTACGGTAAATTTGACATTATTCATATTAAATTTTGTTTTACATTATTTTTTCCCGAGTACTTAGGAATGTTGTTAAAGTCGTTTCTAAGAATTGTTTTGCCTGTAATTACGTAACTGGTTTTAATTCCTGCTTCCTACATTTGATGCAAACCAATTTCAAGTAATCAAGATCATATAATGAATTTTGTATGTGTGTGCGTTTTATTTGTTTATTTTTATATTAAACACACTCCAACATAAGGCGCACACACACATATATATATATATATATATATATATATATATATATATATATATATTATTAGTGTAACCGGATATAAAGAGTTGTCGGGACCGGAGAAGAAGTCTCTTATATCCGGGTTTCTCTTATATCAAGTTTGGTCTATTTATATACATTAACACAGGCTCTAATTTGGGACCAGAGAAAATCTCTCTTATATCCGGGTTTCTCTTATACCCGGGTCTATTATATCCGGGTTACACTATATATATATATATATATATATATATATATATATATATAAAATTAGGCAGCATATTTTCATTCAAACAGGTTTGATTAAATAATTTAGATATACAATGTCGATTTATTTGAGTCGTGATCCTTTCAAGTTCACGGCTTGGTAACTTTGGAAAATTGATTAAGAAAAATAGCAAAATTTCGTTTCAAATAATTTTTATTTTTCCAAGTACATTCTGTCTCATCTCAGACCCTCTTCAGGGGGTTAAATTCTCTGTGAATGTGTAGAAGTATTTCTTTAAATTCAAACCTTTTCAACTATTCGTTTTCCTGCGTTCTCCAGCGTTCTAAATTTTGATTTTCCACAGTATAACTGAGGTAACTTTTTTTCATTATATTTATTTATCATTATTCTTTTCGTGATTTAGCTCTTGAAAATATATTTTCAATTAAGCACTGTTTAATGACAAGCTAATTCTAAAAAAACAACAACCACCTGCGTTAATACGAAGCTCTTCAGTAAAATAAATGGAACATGAAGGATATTTGCTGCTCAGATGAAGAAGCGTATTGCATCTCGCAAATTTGGCTCCAAAGATTATTGGCGGCTCTGCAAGAGTGTCCTGAACAATAGAAAACCCTCCATACCTCCATTATTCAACCAGTTCGAGATCTTGACCTCCTCTACCGACAAGGCTGAATACTTTGCTCGAAAATTCTCATTTAATTCAACGCTCGACTCCTCCGGTGTAACCATACCAGACATCCCTCTAAGAACTGAGGCCCTATTGAGCGGCTTACACAAAACCCCGTCATTGGTATTGGGCATTATCTCCAATTTAGACCCCTACAAGGCTAGTGGTGGAGATGGCATACCAGCCATTATCTTGAAGAAATGCGCGCCTGAGCTAGCGCCCGCCCTCTCTAAACTATATAATTACTGCCTCAAGGAATCTTGTTTTCCTAACTGCTGAAAGTCCTCATCCATTATTCCTGTCTTTAAGAATTCTGGAGACCCCTCTAATTACCGTCCTATGAGTCTCCTACCCCTCTTCGGCAAAGTCTTCGAAGCCGTAATCAATGCCGAAATGGTTAACCACCTTACATCCCATGATCTGCTCACAGACAAGCAATATGGTTTCCGCTACGCCCGATCTACAGCTAATGTGCTTACGGCCATCACTGAAACCGTCTACCAAGCCCTTCAAAATAATGGTGAGGCTCGTGCCGTGGCCCTAGACATCTCCAAAGCGTTTGATAGGGTTTGGCATGCCGGCCTTCTTCGTAAGCTCCAGGGTTATGGTATTACAGGTCGATTGTTTGACCTAATACAATAATTCCTGTCAAACCGTGAATTGACGGTCGTTCTCAACGGATTCTCCTCTAGTTCCTATCCCACGAACGCAGGTGTTCCCCAAGGCTCGCATCCTTGGCCCCACTCTATTCCTTATTTTCATCAACAACCTTTCTGACGCCATAGATTCCCAAGTTGGCATCTATGCGGACGACACTACAATTTACTCCTGCCTCAAAAACAAATCTAGTGTCGGGGACAAAACTAAACTGGCCGGGCGTCTTGAAATGGACCTCCAATCGGGTGTTAATTGGGGCAAGAATTGGCTGGTCAACTTTAACGCCTCAAAACTAAACTACTCTCTATTAATCACCATAGAGTTCCTTCCTGCCCCCCCCTTAGAATGTCTGATAGTCAACTTCTTGAGAGCAACTCCCTGCGTCTGCTCGGTCTCACGTTAACTGCTGACCTGAGATGGAACAAATACATTGAGTCAATTAGCTTCTTCCACCGCGAGAAAGTTGGCTCTCTGTGCCGCGCCAGGAAATTTTTTCTCCCGGAATCGATACTTCAAATATACAAAAACAACCATTCGCCCTTGCATGGAGTATTGCTGCCATATATGGTCTGGTGCACCTTCTGTTTACCTCGGAGTTCTTGACAAGATCCAGAGACGGATATGTAATATAACTGGCCCTGATCTGGCGTCTCGTCTACAGTCACTCTCTCACAGACGCGCCGTTGCCTCTCTCTCCGTCTTTTCTACAAATACTTTCATGGTAATTGCTCCGATGAGCTGCTTTCACTAGTTCCCAGACTCCATGAATTCAAGCGCCCTACGAGGCTGGCATTCCGCTCCTACCCTTACACTGTAGAAACTTTTAAATGTAGCCGTCTCTTCTACACCAATAGCTTCATACCTCGCACCTCTCGCCTGTGGAACACCCTTCCCAATTACTGTTTCCCTAATCTCCAACTATTCAAATGTAATGTCAATCGACATCTCCAGTTAGCTTGATCTATCCACTATCCTTCTCCTCATCCCTTTTTCTTTCACTCCTATCTGTTCTCGCTCCTAATCTTCTGCAACCCCCTGCATCCTAGTGGCTTCACGCCTTACTCGGGGCGTAATGCTTAAAAAAAAACTCCGGTCGATGGGCATTTGTTTACATTTGTAAAAACAATACGCTAGATTTAGCCGGCTTATGCTGTCGAGTGAAGATGGCTTACTGGTGGGAACGCTGACTGACACCGAATCGGTTAGGTTTCAATCCTGGCTCAAGGCATTCGGAAGTCTACTCGCACTGAAAACCGCGAAACAGTACTGTCTGTCAATGACAACACACACATATATATATATATATATATATAATTTATTCTGAAATTTTGACATAAATCTGTTATAGAAAGTGCGTCTAATTTGTTTATCAACAATTTAATTAAGTAAGTCATTATTAATGATGGTTTGTATATTTTTTTTAATTCAGTGAATAAAATTCGACTTTGCATGGTTTATTAAGTTTCGTATAATAGTTATTTCGTAATAGTTAGGACATTAACTTTTATAGTTGAGAATGCACGTGTTTATACTAGTTTTTTTTTTCTAAGGAGAGGTAGTAAATGCGTTATTATTATTAGTCTACCAATACATCAAGAAGGAGGATTTTTTGTCTTTGTTAGGTTTATATGTGAACTTAAGTACAGAAGGGTTTTTTTTAAGTTTTCTTGTAGTTCATGTATTTTATCTATACATATAAATATTTACAGACAATTTAATCCCCTGAAGATGGTCTCAGATGAGATTGAAAGTACTTGTGAAAATAAATTCATTTGAAAGAAAATTTTGGCATTTTTCTTCATCAATTTTCTAAGTATATCTAAATTATGTAAAAAAAAAAACTTGTTTCAATATATATATATATATATATATTATTATAATTATTTATTTAAAAATTATAACATAAATATGTTATAAAATCACTATAAAATAAGCCATTTTGTTTCGAGACATCTGGTGTCTTATCAAGTGATGATGTTGAATGTAGATTTAGAATAAAGGTTTTAAAAGGTTCAAATTAATTAACCACCCCTCGTAAGGGGAAACGCTGTCACATGAGCTGAAATGAACAATCAAAATACAAGTATAATTGTTGGTTATTGGAATTTATCCCGTATACACTAATCATATACTTGGGCATATATATATATATATATATATATATATATATATATATATATATATATATATATATATATATATATATATCAAGCCATATCCACTGCTCCAAGTTGAATCCATTACATTCACTTACGTGCTAATACCCTTGGGAAAGGTATGTATCCTCTTCATCTCCCTCAGCTATGGGTAAAATAGCAGGACAGACTGGGTTCTATAGCCTTGGATGGCAACTGGTCTAGGAGAAGGACAACTCTGAATTCAAAACCTGCGGAGGGTCGTTTGGGAACCTTGTGGCATGCATTCGGTGCACCAGGTTTCTGTATTCGTCCCTCAAAAAAGTGGCTGGTCCTGCACGAGGCCTTCACCACTATAATCAAATCTCATGTGCCGGTGTCAGGATGTCGGTTTCCTGGGGACTTATCGGCCTGACCCTCATACGTCAAGAACGCGACAGGAGTCGATTATATATATATATATATATATGTAGGTATGTATATATATATATCATACAATCGGAATTAAAAGATACCATTATATAAATGATCATTTTCACGTTGTAAGATTAAATTTACAGGATTTTTCAAACAGTCAATGGATGATAAATTTTTTAAATAAAAAAAAAAAGCGACAAGAGGAGGGGGAGAAAAGGAAGGAAGAAAAACATGGGATAAAATAAGATGAAGAAAAGAAGAGAAAAGGGAGTTGCCAAAAGAAGCAGGAAGTGGTGCAACTCTTGATAAGTGCGGTGTCAGAGGGGAACAAAGAAAGAGATGGAAAGGATAGAAAGAGATGACCTATTTAATACACCCAGCAGAAATCATACAGTAAATAGATCAAATGAACCTTCAGAAATAAAGGAAAAAAACAAAACAAATATTATATAAAATGATAAGAGATAAACCAAAGAATATGAAAAAGAAATAATTCAGAATTAAAGAGTATTAAATTAAAAAATATCAGAAAGAATATTAAGGGAAATATAAAAAATAATATTAAGAACGGAATTAAATATCATAGGAGGAATACATTCAAATTAACATATATCAAATTAAGTTTACAGTGTAACCCGGATATAAGAGAGTTGTCGGGACCGGAGACTAAGTCTCTTATATCCGGGTTTCTCTTATATCAGGGTTTGGTGTATTTTGTTTAGGTAAGTATGGCTTTAATTTAGGACCAGAGAAAATCTCTCTTATATCCGGGTTTCTCTTATATCCGGATTTCTTATATCCGGGTTACACTGTATACTAACTAATACCCATCGGGAAGAAGAAAAAAATCTTATTTGAAATTTAATATATAAGATAATATAAAAAAATCTTAAAATTGAAAAAGATGAATGAAAAAGTGCCTTATGAATGAGGGAAATAAAAATGCCTTTAGAATCAATAGATAATACTATATAACAAAATAATATATAAATATAGTAATTAATTAATTAAATAATAGTAGCAAAAAATTAAATAAATAAAAAATATTACAAAAAAAACTTAAATTAAATTAGAATATTTAATACAAAAACAAAAGTATGACCCCACCAAAAATATATAAACCCCTTAAAAATTTATGCATATATAAAAATTTATATATATATATATATGGGGAAATGTATGAAAAGTGGAGTTTTTTTGCGACGCGTTTCGTCTTTTCGATTTTGTTCTTGATATATAAGAATATATATCCTTATCTCATTGGGCACCTCGAGATGGTGTAATGGTTAGCTAGAGCTTGTCTCCGCTAGAACAATTACAACTGAGTAGTGAGTTCTATCCTCACTGTGTACCCCATACTTTCGGCCTTGTGCCACATCTAAGCTATGCTTGGAAAATAACTATATTGTAAGACGGGGCACCTCGAGGTGGTGTAATGGTTAGCAAGCTTATCTCGCTAGAACTATTACGACTGAGTAGTGAATTTGATCCTCACTTGGTGCCCCTAATTTCGACTTTGTGCCACATCTAAGCTACGCTTGGAAAATCACTATATCGTTATCTCATATATATATATATATGTGTGTGTGTGAGAGAGAGAGAGAGTCAGCTATTCAGTTATCAAATGAGACTGTAAGTTTTAGCCAAGCCCCCAACAATATGTAGTCAAATTTTAATTATTGGCTTGTAGTAAATCGCAATTAACATGAAAAATTTTTCAAAGCAATGGTCAAGAAGGAAATTTCTGTTTCCATTCATAATGAGACTAATTGATTTTTTCTTCTAGTTTTCTTTATATTATTGTTGTATTAATTGGTAAAATACTTCTCCAAGATGTTAACACTTTAGATGTTGTTGATGCAGTGGTTGTTGTTTTGAACCATTTAGAGTCAATGCCATTGTGTCATCTAAAACGGAAAGAAGCTATTAAGTACCATTAAGGTGTGGCAGCGCCGGCACGATTCTTACTGGTGGACTTTCATCTCCACCTCTGGGTCCTTGACAAATACGACTCCTTTTTTAATCAATTAACAACCACTGTAGATTCTTCAATAAATATACTCAAACGAGGGGGGGTGTTGAAAAGTAGCCTCTAAAAAGAAATTCTGGTGTTTGCGCAGAATCATGGAAGTGGATCTGCTTGTAACATTTCAGCACCTCTTCATATTGGTTGAACAAAACAATAAAAAAAAAATACATAAATATACATACATACGACAGAGAGGTGTAATTAAGTAAAAACATATGTGTATTTCCTTGTTTGGACTTCCTGGTTGAGGAATTATCATTATTTACATTACTTTCAGACACTAAATTCCTTATATAACGTTATTATTCCAATCCCCTTTTTAGTAAAAAAAAAAAATCGGCTTCGACGAAAAACAGAGAGAACAAGAACTGAACAGAACTCCATTTAAAAACTAAAACTACCTTCATTAATCACTTTAGAGTTATAACTTCCTGCCCCCCCAGAATGTCTGATAGTCAAATCCTTTAAGACCAACCCTGCGTCTGCTCGAGATAGTCTTAACTGCTGACCTGAGATGGAACAAATGCATTGGGTCAATTTAGCTTCACCTTCCACGCATGAGGAAGATTTGGCTCTCTGTGTACGCAGGAAATTTTTCTCCCCGGAATCAGTCGCAAATATACAAAATAACCCGCCTTTGCTTTGGAGAGAATTTGCTATATGGTCTGCTCTCCTTCTGTTGTCCTACTGGAGTTCTTGACAAGATCCAGAGACGGATATGTCATAACTGGCCCTGATTGGCGTCTCGTTTACAGTATTTTCCATAGATCGCATCGTTCCCTTTTCTCCGTCTTTTCTACAAATGATTTCATGGTAATTGTCTGATGAGCTGCTTTCACTAGTTCCCAGACTCCATGAATTCAAGCGCCCTAGGAGGCTGGCATTCCGCTCCACCCTTACATTGTGGAAACTTTAAATGTAGCCGTCTCTTTACTCAACAACATACCTCCTTTCTCGCCTCTTTTAGCACCCCTTCCCAATTACTTGTTTCCTAATCTCCAACTATTATTCAAATGTAATGTCAATCGACATCTCCAGTTAGCTTGATCTATCCACTATCCTTCCTCATCCCTTTTTTCTTTCACTCCTTTATCTGTTCTCGCTCCAATCTTCGTGCAACTTCGTATCCCAGTGGCTTCACGCCTTACCGAAGTGTAATGCTTAAAAAACCTGGTCGATGGGCATTGTTTACCAAAAAACAATACGCTGATTTAGCCGGCTTTATGCTGTCGATAAGGTCATCAGGAATTGACTGACACCGAATCGGTTAGGTTTCAATCCCATTTCAAGGTATCTGGAAGTCTACCGCAATTGAAACCGGTGAAATAGTACTTTGTTGTCAATGACAAATACACATATATATATATATATATATAATTTATTCTGAAATTTTGTCACAAATGTCTGTTATAGAATTTGTCTAATTTCTTTAAACAATTTAATCTTGTGGTAAAAATATAACGACAGGTTTGTATAATTTTTTTTAATTCAGTGAATAAAATTGATATTTGTATGGTTTATTAAGTTTCGTATAATATATATTTGAGACAATAGTTAGGACATTAACTTTTATAGTTGAGAATTTCACTGCTGTTTATACTAGTTTTTTTTCAAGGAGAGGTAGTAATGCGCCGCCATTAGTCTACAAACATCAAGAATCTGAAATTTTTGTCTTTGTTAGGTTTATATGCAACCCAGTGCACAGAAGGGTTTTTTAATTTTTAATAGTTTTTGTATTTCACCATATATAAATATTTATAGACAATTTAATTATTCTGAAGATGGTCTCAGATGAGATTGAAAGTACTTTTGAAAATTAATTCACTTGAAAGAAAAATTTTATCTATTTTCTATCAATTTTCTAAGTATATCTAAATTATGTAAAAAAAAACTTGTTTAATATATATATATATATATATATTATTATAATTATTTATTTAAAATTATAACATAAATATGTTATAAAATCTACTATAAAAATAGCTATTTTGTTTCGAGATATTTGGTGTCTTATCAAGGATGATGTTGAATGTAGATTCTAGACGTCCTCCTTTAAAAGGTTCAAAACACTAACCTTCGTAAGTGTTGCAAACGCTGTCACATGAGCTGAAATGAACAATCAAAATACAAGTATAATTGTTGGTTATTGAATGGATCCTGTATACATTAATCGACCAACAGTCTCATATATATATATATATATATATATATATATATATATATATATATATATATATATATATATATCCAAGCTGCTATCCACTGCTCCAAGTCGAATCCATTACATTGCGTTTACGTGCTAATCAGGGCATTTTTGGAAAAGGTATGTATCCTCTTCATCGAACCCTCCAGCTATGGGAAAAGAAGCAGGACATTTTCCTGGTTCTATATTTATTGGATGGCAACTGGTTCAGGAGAAGGACAACTCTGAATTCAAAAACCTGCGGCTCTTGCTTGAATTTTGGCATGAAATACGTGCAGAGGTTTTGTACGTGTCCTCCAAAAAGTGTGGCTGGTCCTGCACGAGGCCTGACCACTATAATGAAAATCATGAAGAAGAAGGTGTCGGGATGTCGGGAGATGGGACTTAAGGAAAGATATGGTGATACGTCGAACGCGACGGGAGAGTCGAATATATATATATATATATATATATATATATATATATATGTATATATATATGTGTGTAGGTATGTACAAACTGCGCTAACTGGAATAAAGATACCATTATATAAATGATCATTTTTATTGTAAGATTAAATTTATAGATTTTTCAAACAGTCAATGGATGATAAATTTTTTAATAAAAAAAGCGACAAGAGGAGGGGGAGAAAAGGAAAAAACATGGATAAAAGGAGAAAGAAGAGAAAAGGGAGTTGCAAAAGAAGCAGGAAGTACAACTCTTGATAAGTGCGGTGTCAGAGGGGAAGAAAGAGATGGAAAGGATAGGAAAGAGATGACCCATTTAATACACCTTAAGAAATCATACAGTATATAGATCAAATGAACCTTCAGAAATAAAGAAAAAAACAAACAAATATTTATATAAAATGATAAGAGATAAACCAAAGAATATGAAAAAGAAATAATTCAGAATTAAGAGTATTAAATTAAAATATCAGAAAAGAATATTAAGGGAAAATAAAAATAAGACAGAACGAATGAAATATCATAGGAGAATATTTCAAATTAACATATATCAAATTAGGGGTTACAGGTGTAACCTGGATACAAGAGAGTTGTATCAGGACCGGAGACTAAGTCTCTTTACATCCGGGTTTCTCTTATATCAGGGGTTTGGTGTATTTTGGTTTAGGTAAGTATGCTTTAATTTAGGACCAGAGAAAATCTCTTATATCCGGTTTCTTATATCCGGATTTCTTATATCCAAGTTACATCATACTAACTAATACCTATCGGGAAGAAAAAATCTTATTTGAACAATATAAGATAATATAAAAAATCTTAAAATTGAAAAAGATGAAATGAAAAGTGCCTTTATGAATGAGGGAAATAAAATGCCTTTAGAATCAATAGATAATACTATATAACAAAATAATATATAAATATAGTAATTAATTAATTAAATAATAGTAGGCAAAAAAATAAATAAATAAAAAATATTACAAAAAAAATTTAAATTAAATTAGAAATATTTAATACAAAAAATAAAAGTATGACCCCACCAAAAAATATATAAACCCCTTAAAAATTTATGCATATATAAAATTTTATATATATATATATGGGGGAAATGTATGAAAAGTGGAGTTTTTTATGACGTTTCGTCTTTTTCGATTTTTGTTCTTGATATATAAGAATATATATCCTTATCTCATTGGCACCTCGAGATGGTGTAATGGTGTGAGCTTGTCTCAGAACAAACAACTGAGTAGTGAGTTCATCCTCACCATGTACCCATACTTTCGGCCTTGTGCTACATCTAAATCATGCTTTGGAAAATAACTATATTGTAAGATGGGGCACCTCGAGGTGGTGTAATGATTTGCAAGCTTATCTCGCTAGAACTATTGACTGAGTAGTGAATTTGATCCCTCACTTGGTGCCCTAATTTCGACTTTTTGTGCCACATCTAAGCTACGCTTGGAAAAATCACTATATCGTTATCTCATATATATATATATATGTGTGTGTGAGAGAGAGAGTTATTCAGTTATCAAACGAGACTGTGTTTTAGTTAAGCCCCCTAAATAATATGTGGAGTCAAATTTTAATTATTGGCTTGTAGTAAATCGCAATTACCATGAAAATTTTTCAGCAATGGTCAAGATGAAATTTCTGTTTCCATTCATAATGAGACTAATTGATTTTTTTTCTTCTAGTTTCTTTTTATATTATTGTTGTAGCACACCAAAATACTTCCAAGATGTTAACACTTTAGATGTTGTTGAAGCAGTGGTTGTTGTTTTGAACTTTAGGAGTCAATGCCATTGTGTCATCTAAACGGAAAGAAGCTGGCTATACATTAATGTGGCAGCTGGCACGATTCTACTGGTGACTTTCATCTCCACCCTGTCCTTGACAACATGACCTTTTTTAATCAATTAACAAACCACTGTAGATTCTTCAATAAATATACTCAAACGAGGGGGTGTTGAAAAGTAGCCCTTCTAAAAGAAATTCTGGTGTTTGCGCAGAATCATGGAAGTGGATCAAGCTTAGAATATTTCAGCACCTCTTCATATTGGTTGAACAAACACAATAAAAAAAAATACATAAATATACATACATACGACAGAGAGGTGTGAATTCGTAAGTAAAAACATATGTGGGTATTTCCTGTTTGGACTTCCTGGTTGAGGAATTATCATTATTTACATTACTTTCAGACACACTAAATTCCTTATATAACTTGTTATTATTCCAATCCCCTTTTTAGTAAAAAAAAAAAAAAATCGGCTTCGACGAAAACAGAGAGAACAAGAACTGAACAGAACTAAAAGCAAAACGAGATAATCTCTAAACATGGACAGGAGAAGGAGAACAATCTATCCCCGTTCATTAAATAAAGTGTTCGGTTTGAAATTCACTGAAGGTTATCCGACGTGACAGACGCATGACGAAGGCCGGAGAGTACAACGGCCGAATCGTTATGATAATAGCAACAAAGTTTGGTCCGTATGTAAATAATGTAAATAGTAATTACTCATGCTAGTAATTCAGACATAAAAAAAATTCTATTGAACTACTGACAGAACCTCGAGTGTGAGTAGGGTTGTTATTGATTTCCATGCACGAAAAAATTACAATATTGCAGTTTGCATCTACGTGAAGTGCTGAAAAGTCTGACAATGAAGGAGTAAGACTAGAGATGTGAAATCATGCATGCATTAATTTCAGCTCTTCTTATTAATAACAGCGTTGCTTATTTCCACGTAAACTGACATCTGACTGTTCAAGAAAGAAACATAGATATATATATATATATATATATATATATATATATATATATATATATATATATATATAATGGACTCTCACGTCGGTTTCGACGTATGAGGATTCTGCCAGCTTATTGATTCAGTTATGAAAGTTTATGCGATAAACTCAAGTGGCATTTATTAAGACCCGCTAGTGATTTACAAAGGAGGCCACATATGGAGTAGGTGTGAGAATTCTATATAGATATATATATATATATATATATATATATATATATATATATATATACGTGCTAATGCTTTCGAAAGGGGGTCCTTCCTCTCTCCCTCCAGCTATGTGGGTAAAATAGCAGGACAGAATGGGTTCTATAGCCTTGACAAACTGGTCTAGGAGAAGGAAAAGTCTGAATTCAAAACCTGCGGAGGGTCGAGATTGGGAACTCAGGCATCGGTGCACCAGGCTGTCTCTGTATTCGTCCTTCAAAAGTGTGGCTGGTCCCGTAATGAAACCTTCACCACTATAATCAAATCTCATATGCCGGTGTCGGGCTGATCTGTCACCATGAAACTGAGAGTCGATTATATATATATATACGTCGAATATATACGGAGAGTCAGATTATATATATATATATATAACAAGTAGTGACTTCTCTTCAAAATGGACAGAATATGACATCATCGTGGTGTAATCAAGTACCGGCAAAAAAAGGGTTTAGCCCCAAGGACATTAATGCTGATATGGTTGCTACATTAGGGAATGGCGTTCTAGATTTATCAACAGAATAACAATGGGCAGCTGGATCTAGGAGGGGGAACGGAGAGTTTTAAAGATGACCCAATGACTGTTCATCCTGCAACTGCCACCACCGGGGAGAACATCGTGTTCAGCATGGTGATCGATGATAGGCGATTGACTATAAATCAAATACCCAATGTTATTAGCATATTCCGTGAGAGAGTGGAGAATATTCTGCACAATGAACTTTGCATGGCGAAGGACTCTACTAGGTGGGTGACACGTCTTCTGACACCTGATCAAAAGCGTACCAGGCTGATCACATCATGGGAAAATCTGAGATTGAGTCAAATCGAGCTGGTTTCCTTGAACGTTTCCTAGTGTTGGGGGTCATCATTTTGAGCCAAAGACAAAAAAAAGCCATGCACCTCTCCTCACCTTCTCCAAAGAATACCAAGGTCGTTTCATCTGCAAGGAAGGCATTGGGTTTATTAGCTAACCTCAAAAGGGCTACACCATCAATGTAGAGTAATATGCCAACTTGCTGAGGTAATTCTGAAAGGCTATCAAGATCAAAAGGTCCATGCAAACTGATGAAAGGGGTCTTGTTTACTAAGGACAATTCTCCAGCACACAAGTCCTTGGTTTCAATGGCTGCCGTGTGTGAACTTTGAACTGGTTGATCACCTTCCCTATTCTACTAATGTGACTATCATCAGTTCCCCAAAATTAAAAAAAACACTTGGCTGGGAACTAGTACCACAGTCATTACGTCATAACTGCTGTTAATGACTTTTTTGTTCAACAGTCGTCTTTGAACAGTCAGATGTCAGTTGATCCGGAAAGAGTCGATGTAATTAGAAGAGTCTAAAGAGTAATATTTCATAGTTTCCAGCATCCCCTCATAGTCAGCTTCCAATGAACCTTTCAGCCACCTCCATATCCCGATTTAAAAGTTGTCAATAAAATATCTGCAGAATTTTGGTATTGGCCGCAGACACTAGGTGCTACAATGATTACTTCGCTCTAAATATAATCGAGAAATCTAGTCCAGTGGGCACGTTATAATTGCTGTTGTCAAAGCACCATCTTAAAATGTGAAGCATGGTCAGTGTGTAATATAGTGATAACCCATATACTCGCCCGCTACGCTTTTTATAGTGAGTCATATAAGACTGGTACGGTACAATTTTGACATTGTAACATCATATATGGCGCGAACTGTTGTTTGCGCGAATACAGTCGTTGCCCTATAGTGGGCGGTACTGGTGGTGTTACTGCGTTCATCTCAACGGCTGATATACAGAGAAGTCGAAATTAATCTTTTTTTCTTATTGAATGTTAAATCAGCCGTTTTTTCAACAGGAGAACGGTTTTGTTAGAGTAATAAATAGCACAACGCATATGGTCTGTATGGGATACTTTTATTGTTCCTCAGTAGAGAAATTTTGATTATTTTCTTATTGTATGGAAATTGGACATTCAGATTTTTAATATAAAAAGAAAAACCTGGACGACAGAATTTCCTATATCTATAATCTGGAAATCTGATCGACCAGGCAACCTCAAGCGGAGATTCTTTTTGAGTCACTGTAGAGGCGGTATAAATGGCTGGTGCCACTGCTTAATTAAAACCCTAGAATCTAAGCTTGAAGGGACCCACACCAGGACACTATTTTCTTAACATCTCCTGCAGGCAACATTCAACTAATTCACAGCTTTATGGACCAATCCCTGATTGAGCAAAACAAAGATTCGCGTGCGATCTACTGCTCAGGACAACTGGCCATGGCGCAAGAAGGGCCGGTAGCCCAGCAAACACCTACATTGACCAACAATGTTATGACACAGTATGGAACTATAATGACCTTCCAACATTCCTGATCTAATAACCATGGCGCAAGACGGGTTGGTCATCATAACCACCTACATAGACCAGCTATGTTAGGACACATTGGTAAAGAAAGGTTTTCCTTTTGTATTTATATATATATATATATATATATATATATATATATAGGCCGCTTGAATAAAATGGATGTAATCTGGAAATCTGTTCTACCAGACAACCTCAAACGGAGCTTCTTTTGCGCCTCTGTAGAGGTGGTTTTAATGTATGGTGCTACTGCTTCGATATTAAGTAAATCCATTGAGTCTAACCTTGGCGGAACCTACACTCGTGTGCTGAGAGCTGTATTTAGTCTCTCTTGGAGACATCCATCTAAATCACAGCTGTATGGACTAATCCCTTATATTTCTACCATAATACGTGAATGCAGAATGCGCTTTGCAGGACACTGTTTGCGAGCAAAGCAATAGCTCGCGTGCGATCTACTGCTCTGGACACCTAGCCATGGCGCAAAAAGTATCAGTCGCCCAGTAAACACCAACATTAACCAACAATGTTATGACACAGTATGGAACTCTAATGACCTTCCAACCTTGACGCAGGACCGTGATGGTTAGGGTGATAGACTCCTGAATTTTCGCGCTAGCTCGACCGAATAATAATACAATACTCTGCTCACTGTAAATTTAGCAGATCAATATATTTTTTTTTTTACAGTAAGGTTCACCCTGTACAAGGCCCGGGGGCCACGCGTGATAGAGGGTTACGTTAATGGGTAGTTCATATGGATAGGAGGGGAAGATAGTTAACTCTAGACTTGAACAGGTTAAGATTCCAGTGATTGGGAATGCTTTCTCTTGGGAGCCTGTTCTACAGAGCAATGGTTCCCGGGAAGATATCTGAGGGAAACTTACTTCTCACTGACTGGATACTGATGGAATGTGGATTGTTTGCTATTCTGTAAGTGGCATGGCGGGTCCTAGCCGTGAAGTTAGACCTGGAAGAACCAAGGAATGTAGTTCGTCCGAGCACTTTCCATGGAAGTAGCGATAGGGCAGTGAGAGGCTGGCCACATCCCACCTGTGATAGAGGAGGATGGAAAATAATTCTTCTCCAACAAGGACTTGGAGACGCCTTTGAACTCTTCCAAGACTGGAAAGTAAGGCTGGACAGCTCATGCCCAAACATGAAAACAGTACCCCATTTTCGGCTTGATCTGGCTCTTATAAAGGTAGATGATAGCATGAGGAGTCAGGTATTTACTGAGCAGTACAGGGACCCAATCATTTACCTGCATCTTTAGCGATGGGTGTTACACTCACACCCGACATCGGTAGTTGGAGTTCTGATAGTCAGTGACGAAAACAGTGCTAAATTTACATTCAAAGTAAGTAATTTTAAAAGATTTGAAAAAGATTTTAATGGCGGGAAATTAATGTATATACCACAGTTTTAAGTACATGTACAGATTTCATTTGCTGTCATATAAATTAAGGATATGAATAATAACGTAGTCGTTTTCCTTAGGCTTCTGAGCGTAACTTAACGTCATCAAATCCTCCCATTCCCTAACTTGATGATGCAAATTTAAATATTTTATAGTAAGCCCTTAATGGAAACTTCTGACGTAAATGGGATCCTAACATTCATTCGTTGACGTATGGCTTTATACAGAAATGTGACACTCCTGCAACTGTACAAGGCTCCCAACCCCAGACAACAATACCCACGCGTCAACTTAGGTTCCAAGACGTTCAGATATACTGAAAATGAAACGTACACACAGACACACCTTCGGTAAGAATTCTACTACTTTATTCCAGCACAATGCGTACGAAGCCTAAGTTAACACATATCAGACTGGTACATCGACACATTCCCAGCGACACAGCGTGTATACACATATGTGCTCGCACGAACCACGCTGAGACAGCACTGGAAGGCAAAGCAGAGTTACAAAATTTATAAATGTAGGTCAAAGCAGTCTATGCTTTTGAAAAGAAAACAACATAAATGGGGATACTAGCCGTGGTTTTCTTGAGATTTAATTGCAATTCATAATGTTGACGATAGAGTGCCCAATATTTTCGGCCTGGTGCCGCATCTAAGCTGCGCTTAGAAAATCATGATATTATCGATGACAGAGGAAAAGAATTTGAATATCTTTCTATAGAAAATAAGGGTATTATTTATTTTATTTACAATTATGTTCAAACCCTACACGGTTCGGGAGATTCTCGAGATAGAGGGGTTATAGGTAGTAACGGATATGTGGGAAGATGAATTTATGCCGAGATTTGAACAGATTAAGATGAAGGTTGGAACTGACTGAGATTTCTTTGAACTCTTTGTTTTAATTCCTTTATTTCTTCGCTTTCTCTTGAGATTTTAGCGTTTTTAGTACATCTCGGGTAGTCTTCTTTACATAATGTGAATAGCTAGGAGATTAGTTTAGAACAAGATCAGATAGGAGGGAGAGGATGAAGTGGATAGGGGAAGGAGTTGACCATTTGAATAGCTGGAGATTATAGAGGGAGACTGGAGAGAGGGTGCGAGACATGAAGCTATTGGAGTAGAAGAGATGGCTACATTTAGGAGTTTCGACAGTGAAGGGGTGAGAGTGGGATGCCAGCCTCGAAGGGCGCTTGAACCAACTAATGCAGCTCCTTGGAGAAATTTCCATGAAAATATTTGTAGAACAGACAGAGGGGGGGCGACGGTGCGTCTGTGAGAAAGATGCCAGAGCAGGGCCAATTATATTGCATATCCGCCTCTGGAGCATATCAAGAACTCCGAGGCAAACAGAAGGAGCTCCAGACCATATATGGCAGCAATACTACATGCAAGGGTGAATGGTTGATTTGTAGATTTGAAGGATCGACTTCGGCGTGAAAAATTTCCTGGCGCGGCACAAGGAGCCAACTTATCTTGCGGTGGACGAAGCTATTGACTCAATATATTTGTTCCATCTCAGGTCAGCAGTCAACGTGAGACCGAGCAGCCGCAGAGAGGTGCTCTCGAGAAGTTGAGCGTCAGATATTCTAATGTGGAGGCATGGAAGGATCTCTGTGGTGATTAATAGAGAGCAGTTTTGTTTTTGAAGCGTTAAAGTGGACCAACCAATTATATAGCCAAGATCTCGATACAGTTGTTTCTAAACGCCTAAATACTTGCATTTATTATTATTATTATTGTTGCTGTTGTCGTTGTTGTTGTTGTTGTTGTTGCTGTGTTGTTGTTGTTCTGTGTTATGCTTCTTGCTTTGTATCCTGTAGAGCTGGGTCCAAACTAAGATTCTTAGTCGCTATAGGAGAATTGTCATTTAATTCATAGCACTTTTCTTAGTATATATGATGTTCCTAGTAGGGTGATCCTCTGGGCAACCTGTATCTTGATGTTACGTGGGACACTTTTAGTAAAATTGTCCATTCCTTTCCTCACGAGGCCCAGTGCTCCGATTACTATTGGTACAGTCCCAGTCTTCGTTCCCCACATAGTGTTAATCTCAATCTTCAGGTCCTTGTATTTAGACAATTTCACGATAATTTTTATGGAGATGTTCTTCTCAGATTATACTGCTATGTCAATAAGCATAGACTTCCGGAATTGTTTGTCCTTTATGATAATATCAGGTCTGTTGGCTTTTATTTCCCTGTCAATTTGAATTGGCATGTCCCAGAGGATAGTTACATCGTTATTTTGGGTAACTGTGCATGGTTGGTGCTCATACCATCTCTCAGTGGTTTCGATTTTGTGCTTCTTACACATCATCCAATGAACAGATGACAATCTTCTGGGCAACCTGTATGCTGATGTTCCCTGAGACACTGTTAGTAAAATTGTCCATTCCTTTTCTTCCCATTGATCCGATTACCTTTGGTACAGTCTCAGTCATCATTCGCCATATTATTATTATTATTTTTATCTTCTTTGATTTCTGGCGTTAACACATTTCTTTCCGGGTCCCGCCCAGGAACCTAAGGTTAGAAATGGCGTCATGATACTTCCCACTGACAAAAAAAATTACATAAATAATGCCCTTCGTAAAGTGTGGGCTGAACATGTCAGAACAATTTTTTGTATCTCCTTGAGGTATGGACTTCCAGGAATCCCTTCAATTAGTCTAAGGCAATCTTTTCCAATCAGTCCTAGGGCTCCAACTACAACAGGGATTGTTGACGTTCCCATATGCCACATTTTCGAGATTTCTATTTCAAGGTCCTTGTATTTTGACAGCTTTTTGAATATCTCCAAAGATACATTGCAGTCAGTAGGGACTGCCATATCAATAATGAGGCACCGTTTTTGTTATTATTATTATTATTATTATTATTATTATTCCCTTTGATTTCTGTTGTATGCACATTTCATTCTGGAACCCAAACAGGGACCTAAGATTAGAAATAGCATCACGACATTTTCCCTTGAGAATTTTGTAAAGTGAAAAAAAAAAATAGACAACCTAAGCTCACACACATTTTACATAGATAAAGTCCTTCGTAAGGTGTGAGCTATACTTTTGAGTACAATATTTTGTATTTCTTTAAGGCATGGACAACTAGGAATCCATTCAATGAGTCTATTTGAATATTTCCAGCCAATCTGAGGGCTCCAATTACAACTGGAATTGTTGATGTCCTCATGTGCAACACTTTTGAGATTTTCGATTTCAAGGCCCTTGCATTTTGATAGTTTTTAACATCTTCAAAGATACATTACAGTCTGCAGGAACTGTCATGTCAATTAGAATGCATATTCTCGGTATTTGATCACATGGGCGATTAGCCTTGATTGTTCTGTCTGTCCGTATTGTAAAGTTCCATAAAATTGTTACAGGTCCTATCTCTGTAACTGGCTCTGGGTGTTATTTATAGCAGTTTCTTGCAGTTTCCTTTTCGTAAAAGTTGCAGATATTAGATTATTATTATTACTACTACTACTACTACTACTACTTGTTTCTGTTTAGTAAAATCTTTTACCAAGCCATTACCGAAGACCTAGACTGAGAAAGATAGTAAATGTATGTGTTCTCTTTGAACAAATTCTGAATGTCTTTTGCACAAAGGCTATCACGAATCATTTTACCTTTCCTATTATAGAGAAAACTGTATTTTTTATTAAGTACGTTTTTCGATTTCGACTTCAAAATCTTTACATTTACGTGTTTTGTCACATTCCTTATATATATTTTATCCGGTGTCACTTCTTTCTTTCTTTCTTTCTTTCTCTTTTTCTTTCTTTCTTTCTTTCTTTCTTTCTTTCTGTTTTTTCTTTTTCTTTCTTTCTTACTTTATTTATTTCTTTTTGTTTCTTTCTTTCTTCCTTTTGTTCTTCCTTTCTGCCTTTCTTTCTCTTTCTTTCTTTCTTTTTTTCTTTATTTATTTATGTCTTTCTCTCTTGCTTTTTTTTTCTTTCTTTCTCTTTTTTCTTTCTCTCTTTCCTTATTTCTTTCTTTCTTTATTTTACTTTATTTTTTTTATCTGGTCTATTAAGTTTTATATATCAACCAGTATGCATTATAATATCCAAGGGAATAATGACTTCATGGCCTTCTATATTGGTTTATTGTGATAGACAACAAAACACTTGGGGGCGGTCATCATTATTATTATTATTAGTAGTAGTAGTAGTAGTAGTAGTAGTAGTAGTAGTATTGAGTGAGGCTAGCGTAAAAATATACGAAGCATAATAACCAGTCTGATAAGTGTATAAAGTTTAAATTAAGTAACAATTAACCGATATTTGCTAATCATTTCAATAAGTAATATAATAAATAAATAGTGTCTATTATTTTTTGTTTTCAATTCTCAAGAACAAAGAAAATGTATAAATTCAATTTCATCTCTTTAGGTTTTAGTATAACTCTAATCATCGCTTTTTAACGCAATAAACATTGCCGAAGAATGAAAGTATTTAGAAAAGCGGTGTCATTTAATAAACCGTCCTTTTCACACTGCAGAAATCTGCGAAAGGTGCAACTCAGATATATACGAAAAGATGGGACACTAGGTTAATTACAATTTCCTGGTTGCATTTCAAAGGTACAACCCCCCCCCCCACCAACTCCGTAATGATAATTAAAACAATACAAACTGAACGCTCCACATTTTACCAACTTCTATCCTGAGGTCGATGTATCTCTTCAGCTTGTCTCTAAAAAGAATACCCGCTCTGGCCCAGTGGCTAGGATCAAAGTGTAGTATCTGCGCTTTGTGAGCTACCGGTTCGGGTGTCTGTCGAACTCTCTGCTTGCAGAGAGGAACGGACGAAGTTTCCGCCGAAGGGTGGGGTTTCGTTGGGGGGAGGTTGACAGAACTGACCCGCCTCGGCGGGTTTGGATGGTTATTTATTTTTGGCTGGGCCTACGGGCTCAGAGATACCCACATTAAAAAGGTCTTGTGCCACATTCGATCCCCGTGGGTGGATTGATAAATACCATCTCTTCAGCTTGTCAATTTCTTTGACCTTGATAATATGCAACACCGGGGACAGCTCCCCATCGATAAGCAGGTATTTATTTGTTTGTTTGTTGTTGTTTTTTTTGGGGGTTTTTTTTTTTTTGGTTTTAGACGTCTGGTTTGTGACCGGAAGGACGCGGTCAGTTTAGACGTTGGAATACCACAAGATCTTAAATTGATGTTTTTTAAATCACCATTTGTTGCTTGTGGTGGTATCATTCTTCGTCGATATCAAGTCCCTACTTACATAGGCACCAATAAGAGATGAGAGGCCACTTTATCATTACAGCGCTTGTATTCTTTCTGTGCAGACGTTCCCCAAGCGCTAATGATGTTGGTGTAATTTTCCACTTCCTTGCCACACAGCCTACACTTGTTCGAGTCCACTTTATGGCTGATGTTTTTATGGACAGAATTAGTATTGAGGGCTTGGTCTTGGGTGGATACCATTCAGGTTTACTTTTACATTTTAAGTCGCCTTTAACAAATCAACCCCACGCATCTTTTGATTTAATGACCTTAGTGTCCCTCTCAAACTTTCCATGAAGTCTGATAGCCACTCACGATTTAGATTTCTCTTTCAGAACGTACTTCCCGTATTCGTCTTTTTTTTTGGGGGGGTCGCCATTTACGAGAGGCGTGTATCAGATAAAAGTCCAAATACTTGCATAAACTTGCTACACACACTCCAGTATTGATAAGGCTTCTACCTACTCGTTTCCTTGGCGGGAACGCACTTTTTACAGTTGGCTTTCGGTACAAAGTACCTATCTGAAACATCAGTATTCAGATCTTTTTATTTCTCCTTTGTCCACTCAACCACACCACCACTATACCTTATCACAGATAGATCCGAGGAATGAACCCTAGTAATAACATTACGGGCACTCAAATTGGACATCAGAAGAAGCCTTAACCTTTACATGTATGCTTCTGTAACCAGTTCTCTTATATCTGTCGCCCAAGAATGCTATTCAACTCCTGCATGGCAGATATTTGCAATCAGTTTCCTCTGGGTAAGCGATCATCTCCTGTTGGCAATTCAGTCCCTGTACTCGCTACACTATTATTATTATTATTATTATTATTATTATTATTTTCTTTGATTTCTGGCGTTTACACATTTCTTTCTGTTATACCCGAACGTACCTATTCTATTATTAATAGACTCTCCCACACATAATAAGTAGTAGTAGTAGTAGCGGTCGCCAGTTGGGCTCGGTGGAGTTGAGTGAGTCAGTCGATGTCGGACATTGAAGTATCAATCATCACAACTAGATTGCTGCGTCATTAACTATTATTTTCAAGTTCCTAACGTTTTGTACGTCGGATCCTTTTAGGACCGACTTAGCGAAATACAAGCCTCCACTGTGAAAACTACTCTACAACACATTGGCGACGAGGGATTCGTAATTCATACGGAAGAAAAATTTTTGTTCACTCTATAACAACACACTGGCGACCAGAATTCGAAATTCATACGAAAAAAAAAAAAATTAAAGAAAGAAAAAGGAAAAAAAATCGTTTCGCCATATACAACACTTGGTGACGAACGTATTTTGGATTCATACGGAAAAAAAAACAAAAAACCTTTGTGTTCACTCTACAACACTTTCCGGGTCCCGCCCAGGAACCTAAGGTTAGAAATGGCATCATGATACTTCCACTGACAAAAAAAAGTTACATAGATAAAGCCCTTCGTAAAAAGTGTGGGCTGTACTTGTCAGAACAATTTTTGTATCTCCTTGAGGCATGGACTTCAGGAATCCCTTCAATTAGTCTACTGCAATCTTTTTCCAACCAGTCCTAGGGCTTCAACTACAACAGGGATTGTTGATGTTCCCATGGGCGCCACATTTTCGAGATTTCTATTTCAAGGTCCTTGTATTTTGATAGCTTTTTTGAATATCTTCAAAGATACATTGCAGTCAGGGGACTGCCATATCAATAAGGAGGCACTGTTTTTTTATTATTATTATTAAAGAAATCTCCAACTTACGTACATTTCTCTTCATATCAATTTAAAATTAGTTCAGCAGATGATGTTATTTTATTTATGGTAACTGAATTTTTGGCGATTGCATGACTTGGTTTCTTATGTTCGATATTGTGCGTCTGAAAAAATGCCGGTTTTATCGCGGTCGCCATTGGGTCTCGGCATTTTGGCTTTTATCAAAGTGTAGTATCTGTCCACGGACAGATATTTTATTTCTCAATTTTGTCTCTGTCTTCGGACAAAACGAAATGAGTTGTGTCCCTGTCTACAGAAAAAAATATTAAAAGGTGTCCGCGTCCCTGGAAACAGCTGAATAGTTCCGATGCTGTACGTTTGTGTTGTGAGCACCGTGTAGTGGCGTTGAGTTCAGCAGAGAGTTGATAGGAGGAAGAGACGAAAAGAAGAGCTGTATTATTATCCCGATAAGAAAGAAAGACAAAAAGAAAGAAATGAAGTCACGATTGAAGAAAGGAAACGGTTATGGCTGAAAGAAAGAGGTTAGGGCTGAAAGAAAAGGAGAAAGATTGAAAGTGGTTAAGGCGGAAAGAAAGAAAGAAAAAAAGAAAGAAAGAATGTTCTGAAAGAAAGCAGTTAAGGCGGAAAGAAAGAGAGAGATAAAGATAGAAAGAATGGGAATAAGGAAGAAAGAAAGAAAGAAAGAAAGAAAAGAACGTACTGAAAGAAGGAAAAAGAAAGAAAGCAGTTAAGGCGGAAAGAAAGAGAGAGATATAAAAAGAATGGGAATAAGAAAGAAAGAAAGAAAGAAAGAAAGAAAGAAAGAAATGAAAAGGAAGGGAACAAAGAAAGAAATGACGTTCTGAAAGAAAGCAGTTAAGGCGGAAAGAAAGAGAGAGATAAAGATAGAAAGAATGGGAAGAAAGAAAGAAAGAAAGCAGTTAAGGCGGAAAAAAAGAGAGAGATAAAGATAGAAGAAGAAAGAAAAAAAAAGGAAGAAGAAACAAAGAAAGAAATGATGTTTGAAAAGAAAGATAAAATTAATGGGAATAGGAAGAAAGAAAGAAAGAAAGAAAGAAAGAAAGAAAGAAAGAAAGAAAGAAAGAAAGAAAGAAAGCAGTTAAAGCGGAAAGAAAGAGAAAAGATAGAAAAGAATGGGAAAATAAGAAAAAAGAAAAGAAACATACAAGAAAGAAAAAGAAAGAAAGAAAAGAAAGAAAAGAGAGATATAAAAAGAATGGGAATAAGAAAGAAAGAAAAAAGAAAGAGAAAGATAGAAAGGAAGGGAAACAAAGAATGGGAATAAGGAAAAAAGAAAATAAAGAAAAAAGAAAAGAAAAAAGAAAGAAAAAAGAAAAAAAGAAAGAAAAAGAAAGAAAAATAAAGGAAAAGAAGAAAGAAAGAAAAGAAAGAAATGACGTTCTGAAAGAGAGAGATAAAGTTAATAATGGGAAAAAGAAAGAGAGAGAAAAGAAAGAAAAAGGGAAAAGAAAGAAAGAAAAAAGAAAGAAAAAAAAGAAAAAAGAAAGAATGGGAAAGAAAGGAAGATAAAGAAGAAAAAGAAAGAAGAAAAAAAGAAAGAAAAAAAAGAAAACAAAAAGAAGGAAAAAGAAAAGAAATGACGTTTAAGGCGGAAAGAAAAAGAAAAGAGAGAAAAAGAATGGGAATGGGAAGAAAGAAAGAAAGAAAGAAAGAAAGAAAGAAAAGAAAAGAAAGAAAGAAAGAAGTTAAAAAGAAAGAAGATAAAGATAGAAATAATGGGAAGGAAGAAAAGAAAGAAAAATGAAAGAAAGAAAGAAAGAAAGAAAGAAAAGCACTGAAAGAAGGAAAAGAAAGAAAGAAAGGCGGAAAGAAAGAGAGATAAAAGATAGAAATAATGGGAAGAAAGAAAAGAAAAAGAAAGAAAGAAAGAAAGAAAAGGAAAGGAAAAAAAGAAGAGATGAAAGAAGGAAAAAGAAAGAAAGAAAGAAAGATATAAAAAGAATGGGAATAAGGAAGAAAGAAAAGAAAGAAAGAAAGAAGAAAGAAAGAAAAGAAAGAAAGAAATGAAAAGGAAGGAACAAAGAAAAAAGACGTTCTGGAAAGAAAGCGGAAGAAAGAGAGATAAAGATAGAAAAATGGGAAGAAAAAAGAAAAGAAAAGAAAGAAAGGCGGAAAAAAAGAATAAAAAGAAAGAATGGAAAAGAAAGAAAAGAAACTGAAAGAAAAAGAAGAAAGAAAAGAAGTTAAAGCGGAAAGAAAAGAGAGAAATAAAAGAGAAGAAAGAAAGAAAGAAAGAAAGAAAGAAAGAAAGAAAGAACGTACTGAAAGAAGGAAAAAGAAAGAAAGCAGTTAAGGCGGAAAGAAAGAGAGAGATAAAGATAGAAAGAATGGGAATAAGAAAGAAAGAAAGAAAGAAAGAAAACAGTTAAGGCCGAAAGAAAGAGAGAGAAAAAGATAGAAAGAATAGGAATAAGAAAGAAAGAAAGAATAGGAATAATCCTGAAAGAAAGACAGGAATAGAATAAAAAAAGAAAGAAGCAATAGTATAGGTTTAAAAAAAACAAAAGGACACAACAGGAAAACAGGGATGGGCAATGAACAAAATCATCTGTACGTAGAAAGAAATATCTTTGAACGGAACATAATTAAAAAGGAAAGCGGTCAATTACAGGAAATTAGATTAGATTCATAGACAGAATGAAAGACGAACAGACGAAGATTCGTGTTAATGAAAGGAAGGAAGGGGATCCATAAGAAAGGAAATATGTAAATGTAATTTGCAACAGCCCTGGGGTGGGCGCGTAGTTTAAAGAAAAAGAATAAAAGGACAACGAGAAGAAATTTACAAAGATGGTAAAAGAAGAAAAATTGGCAGAGAAATTAATATGGCCGAAAATTCAAATAAAGAAAGTTGAAAAGAAAAGTCTTAGAAAAAGGAATAAATGAATTTACAACCATAGTAACAATTAAACAACAATTTTTCCTTCTAAACATTCTAAATAGCATAGGCGTAATAGTAGGTACCTCCACGAGATCGCTAAAAAAAAGAGAGCATAGCATGATGAAAAAGACGCCAAACTTAACGAAAACAAAATTTTATCGTCTAAATGTTTATTATTAAGAAGAAAGATCAAAGTATTTTGGGAGTATTTTTTTACATTTTTAATCGTTTCTAGCACGTCTGAAATTTTCGTGAATTTTTTTTTTTTCGTCAACAAAATTGACCTTTTTTTCCATTTTGTAAAAAACCTGGAAATCTCACTTTGAAATTCTTTTAAATATCAATTATCATTTTTTCAAAACTTATTTTAAGAAAATCAGAAATTATAATGTTTATTGTATGTTGTTGTTGCAATCCGCGACGTTTGACGAAACTTCCTGAACAAAACAAAATATTTTCTTGATACGCCTGGTGTAAAACCGCAACGACTGATAAACTCCTTCAATTTTCTCAATAATCTTCTTCTGCGCCTCTGCTTTCTCCTTTACATGATTCTCCTTCCACGTTCCAAAAGAGACTCCATTTTTCTAACTGCCCAGATGCCGGCGTTCAGCGGGGTTTTTTATCTCCTTTTCTGCCTTCCTTCATTTACATGCGTGAATCCACTTTCCGTGGCTTTACAAGACTTTCCGCGTGAGGATACGTGACCATTCGCAATACAAGCTTGCTGGGGGCAGCCATGTTTCTTTTTCCAGTCAAAAAGATAAACCTTGCACACGGAACATATACGCTGCCGTTTGCGATCAGGTGGGAGAATAGTTTCCTTCCTATTATCACTACATTTATTTAAAATATTTTGAACCGAGCTTAATTTAGCTTCTACGCCGAAAAGATGTAATTTGAAAATAAAACAAAGCAGGTCATAAACTTTCGCCAAGGTGATAAATGATATATTGACGGATTCCGTGAGGTTAATTTGTTCTACGGAAGGAGAAAAGTGAAATAATTTACATTTAAGTGAACAAATTATTTACCTCGTTATTTTTAAGGAAAACTTTCAGCGCTCTAAGTTTTCTTTTTTTTTTATACTTAGATTTCACCTTTACATTTACGATGCCTTGTGGAAAATATATTATAAAGAAATAAAAATAAGACAGTTAAGAGTGATATTAAATTTCATATTTCATAAGAAAGGTATCTAATTGATTTGTAGGTACTTTTCTTATGAAATTTTATCAGAAGTGTACATAAAATACTATAATTTTACGTAAATTTATTACATTTTAC
Organism: Acanthosepion pharaonis; assembly: GCA_903632075.3. Taxonomy (NCBI): domain Eukaryota; kingdom Metazoa; phylum Mollusca; class Cephalopoda; order Sepiida; family Sepiidae; genus Acanthosepion; species Acanthosepion pharaonis. The sequence continues at coordinate 570,425 of CAHIKZ030005144.1, forward strand.
TGTGTTATTTGTATTTCCATTCATTTTATTCTTAATTTTGATATTCCATTTATGGAAAAATGTCATAACTGAGATTAATATAAAAATAAGGTCATATAAATTTCATAAGATGATACTGATACTTGTAGGTACTCTTCTCAGTTGAAATTGAAAAATCAAATTAACTTCTCTACACGTGTTTCACAAAAATAAAGGCCTTAACAGCGGAGAACAATGCTTAACTCAAACAACGCAACTTAATTGTATTCTGGTTGATCTTCCGTACGTTATAATTACAGCCTGATTATAAACACAAAATTACATTTCTTAATTATTGCGGATCTTCTGATTAGTCAAAATGATACAATTTACAACGCGCTAAAAAATATCTATCTCATAAGGAGACTTAGGAAACCTGATGCGGCTTTTGACTAATTTTATAATATTTTAAAAAATTAAATATAAAAATCTATTATAATTAAGAAATATCAAATAATTGTATTAAAAATTCATTTTTCATCGAAAATTTGTTTTGCTTTCAGAAAATATTGTCCATATTCATAAAAACAACTAAAAGCAAATAAAAGCATTTGAAATTAAATATCTTTGTTTTATTGAGTTTTGTATGTTACAATTCAGAGCTGATTTTCAGGTAGGGGTCTAATTAAAAAAAAAACATTTGCATTGCATTGCTTTGTGCTTTTATCTATTGTCATCATTAAACTAGACTCAATCGAATTTCTAGCGTTTTCATAAAATTAGTTATAGGGGATAATAAATATAAAAAAATATTTCTGCCATGACTTTAATAAAAGAAAACATATTTATAATAATCTCGATCATCTGTGAATAGTTCCTGAAAGTTTCATTAACATCCGACAATTATTTATATTTTTACAAGATTTTCAAAATTAATGTGTGTCATACCAAAAAAACGTGCTAAAAATTGACTATGTTATTTACAAAGATACAAAGAGAAAACAAGGTTTCTTTAATCAAAATTTAGAATGTTCTAAAAAGAAAGAAAAATTTTTAAATATAATTAAAAAAAAGCTTTGGTATTTCCTCTTAATAAAAACATAAGCATTTAGACGATAAGATTTTGTTTTCAGCAAGTTTAGTGTCTTTTTCATCAAGCTATACTCTTTTTTTTAGCGATTTCGTGGAGGTACCTACATAATAGCGTATCCAGAGTGTAGAAAGACTCGTTCCGTATGGGCTATTTGTGTAATGGTGGGCAAAGACACCACTGAACTGTGAACAGGTACTTTTTAGTGTATAATTCACTGGATAATCACTTAATTTTTAATTAAGCGATCATGTCGCGGCTTTGTCAAGGCCACCAGAACAAGAAATGCAATATTCACGATCAGAATAACAGAGAAATACAAACGCTGGAAGCAAACCGCCTGCATATTGATACAACATGAATTGAGAAGCAGAACTAAAATAGAAAGATGATTTGTTTTTACCCCAGATTTATACAACCTTTACAGCAGTGTTTCCCAGCCATTTTTCAACCAGCATCCACTTTGGGCACAAACCATTTTGTCAACAACCCACTATCAAATTAAATTTCTAATCTCGTAATGAATTCATTTTTCATACAAAGATAACACTTAGGTATCAGTGCAAAATATTTTTTTTTTATATTGTTTTCATTCCTCTTATAAATGCCTATGAATAAATTGCTATAAAAAAAAGTATATTTAATAGCATGATTACCATTCGATGGTTGATTTTGGTGCTTACTGGTTAAAGTTAATAAGGCTCCATGCTGCTTAGAAGTAATCGTAAATTTCGTTGTAATTTGCAGGCGGCTTCTTTGTTTAGTAAGAAGCTGTGAAACTGCGTTGAAATCACATTCAGTCATATAGGAAGTTAGAAAATCAATGTAGCAAAACTAGATAGCTTCTCACAGTTTTAGATGCCATTCAGAAATTTTATTTTGTAGGCAATATTGAATAAGTTTGAAATTGTTTTAAAAAAAATGTGTATATATATATATATATATATATATATATATATATATATATATATATATATATATATATATAATGCCCTCCAATTATGACTATCCACCACCAAATGAAAAAAAATCCCAGTTCTCCCTTTCAATATAACAGAGCCCACAAGGGAGTGCTAGCACCCACGTTTGAGAGCATTGCGACGCTATATTAAACAATTGGATAACCTATTAGGGATTGTCATAGGTGAGCTTAATCTTAACAGTATGATATACGCGGATGACACTGTTGTAGTCGAATTCGAGAAGAGAAAAACAGCAACTACTAGAAAGGATGGTAGAAGAAAGCGGGGGAAAAAAGGAATAAACATCAGATGCTGGAAGACAGAAAATAGGTTCATCAAAACACCGAAATGCGACTGACTTATTGGAGACATAAATATCAGGATGTCCTAGTGTTAGAATGAGAAGAATGAGAGAAAGAAGAATATTCATGAAGAGTAAGAGAAGAGAAAGTATGGTCATCATCTAGAGAAAAAGACCGAGATGCGAGTTACGAATTGGAGATATGAACATCAGCTCCTCCTAGAGAGAGTCGCAGAGGAATAAGAGAAAAAAAGGAATAAACGTCAACTTCAAGAAGACAAAATGTATGTTCATCAATATGAGAAAGACCGAAATGCGAGTTATGAATTGGAGATATAAATTTTAAGACGTCCTTGACAGTTTCGAAGAAGAATGAGAAAAGAAAGGAATAAACAACAACTTCAAGAAGACAGAAAATATGTTCATCAACATTAGAAACTGTTGTGACCAAATAATGGTTAAGAAATAACATAACAAGAGGTTGCAGATAAATCGTGTATTGAGCAGTAAATACAAAAGAAGTGTGTTACAGGACTTGAGAGTGTGTCGGTTGACCAGCATTCAATCTATATCATCGTTATTTTAACGGCCCCACCCACGTGGGTCGTATGTAGCACCAGGCCAGTTTAGCGTGGATCCTCAGAGCCCGTAGGTTTGGCTAAAAATATTCCCTTTGAACCCGCATAAATGGGTTCAGGGCCTGTTTCCCTCCGTTGACGAAACTTTGCCTTTGGGCAAAGCCTTGACCGGGTTCCTCTCTGCCGAAGCAGAGAGTTTGACAGTTATGTACGGTCTATGGCACCGTTATATTTAACGGCCCGCCCACGTGGGTCGTATGTGGGACAAGGCCGATTTAGCGTGGGTTCTCCGAGTCCGTAGGCTCGACCGAAAATATTCCCTTTGAACCCGTATAAACGGTTTCAGGGCTTGTCTACCTCCCCGGACGAAACTTTGCCCTTCGGCAAAGCCTCGTCCGATTTCCCACGTGGGTTGTATGTGGCACAAGGCCGGTTTAGCGTGGGTTTTCCGAGCCCTTAGGTTCGGCCAAAAATATTCTCTTCGAACCCGTATAAACGGGTTCAGGGACTGTCTACCTCCCCGGACGAAACCTTGCCCTTCGGCAAAGCCTCGCCCGGGTTCCTCTCTGCTCAAGGCAGAGAGTTTGACAGTAATGAACGGTGTATATCACCGTTATATTTGACGCCCCCCACCACCATCACGTGGGTCGTATGTGGAACAAGGCCGACTTATTGTGGGTTACCTGTCTACCTCCCCGGACGAAACCTTGCCCTTCGGCAAAGCGTCATCCGGGTTCCTCGCCGCCAAAGCGGAGAGTTTGACAGTTGAACAGTGTAGCTCACCGTTATATTTAACGGATCTCCGCCACGTGGGTCGTATGTGGCACAAGGCCAGTTTATTGTGGGTCTCCGAGCCCGTGGGCTCGGCCAAAAACATTCCCATTTCCTTTCAGGGCCTGTCTACCTCCCCGGACGAAACTTTGCCCTTCGGCAAAGCTTCGTCCGGGTTCCTCTCCGCCGAAGCGGAGAGTTTGACAGTTGAACAGCTTATATCACCGTTCCCACGAGACGTACTTTCCTACTACTTTATAGTAAGTGGAAGAGTTGACAATAGCCTCATTAGAGGGAAGACACCACAACAGAAACAGACCGAGGTGCGAGTTATGAATGGAAGTTATAAACATTAGGACCTCCTAGATAGAGTTGCATAAAAATGAGAGAAATATATATTAACGATCAACTTCGAGAAGACAGAAAGTATGTTCATCAACATAACAAAAAGACCGAGATGCAAATTACGAACTGGAAATATAAACATCTGGTCCTCCCATACAGTGTTGCAGGAGAATGAGAGAAAAAAAGGAATAAACATCAACCTTAAAAAGTCAGAATCTTCAGCATAAGAAAAAGCCGAGATGCGAGTTACGAATTGGAGATGGTATTTATCAATCCACCCACGGAGATCGAATGTGGCACAAGGCCTTTTTAATGTGGGTATCTCTGAGCCCGTAGGCCCAGCCAAAAATAAATAACCATCCAAACCCGCTGAGGCGGGCCAGTTCCGTCAACCTCCCCCAACGAAACCCTACCCTTCGGCGGAGCTTCGTCCGGGTTCCTCTCTGCAAGCAGAGAGTTCGACAGACACCCGACCCGGCAGCTCACAAAGCGCAGATACTACACTTTGATCCTAGCCACCGGGCCGAGCATAACAATAGAATTGGAGATAGAAACATCAGGTCCTCCTCGA
>CAHIKZ030005144.1:580000-585000 GCA_903632075.3 Acanthosepion pharaonis
ACATAATAGTTTGTTTTTTGTAAAATAAAGATTAAATGGAACAAAGGAAATAATCTACTGGACAAAAGTTAAGGAACGAGGAAGTATATGGTCTGTCATGTGGGACTTTTGTCACGTCTCAATTCTATCTTTGAAATAAGTGCCATTAATTCTTTAACAGGCTATATATACAGGACTCTGGATAATTCAGAGAAGAAGAAAAAGACCCTTTTGCAGTTCTTTTGTTTAGAGCCAATGATTTGAGTTATTCATGGTTATTAAATCTAAATTGCTTCTTTTTTTGCATATGTAATTACTATTTCGTATTTTATTTAATCATATACTTTATTTCTTTGTATATTTTCCTTCGTCTGTTTTTCATTGGTTCAATATTTACTATTTGAAATAACATTTGTTAGCTTACGATCATGAAATTACTGATTGGATCTTTATTCTTCATGGGTCTATTTGAGCATGATGGGATTGTAAGTAGCGTAGAAGAAATTTGTTTGCGTGTCTTCATTTTGAAATTGTGTGACTGCATTTCCAAAAGAGGAAAGTGGAACTTGGTCTGAAGATTCTTTTTGAGCTAAGAATCCAAGTCACGGCTCAGCGTTAATTCTTATATCCGCACTGTCTATAGGTATAAACGATCTATCCCAGATATTGACCATTCTTCCCCTATAATCTCTCTCTGTATATAAAGTCAGGCAAGCTATGGCGGATGTGAAGTGACACAATTCAATATATAATAAACGAAAATGAGTAAGTGATGTTCTTGAATTTTTAAGGCAAAGCAGTAATTAAATTATTTTAGTTTGTGATTAATTTATGTGTTATTTATTGTGTCACTTCGTGTCCTCCATAAATTGCTTGACGTTGACTTGTGGCCGATTACTTTTCACCGGGATTCATTCCATTTAGTCCAGTGGTTCTTAACCGAGCGTCACTTGGCCACAAGCGGGCCTGGTAAAATTTATGGGTGCCAGAAAAAATAGGGTTTCGGGAAATCACAAGTTCAATAAAAGGGGTCACAATGTTACAACTCTGTTGACCTCTATATTTTGATTCTAATAAACTTAAAGTATGTAATTGAAATATATTTTTGATCTTTATTTGCAAGATTACTTACTTCGATTTACTTATTAAATGACCCACGTACAGTTACCAAATCACAATAACCACTTATATTAAACACACACACACACACACATATATATATATATATATATATATATAAATTCCACGTGAAAACTAACCGGCCACAAGTAAAAGTTTCATGTGTTCTCACGCAAGCGGTCAGTTAATATGGCATTGAGCTCTCTTTCTCCAGTGTGCCTTTGTAGCAGACTACCTTAGGAGTTTTTTTTTTATTTAAAGTATATGGTCTGTTATGTGGGACTTTCAGGGCCGATCGCCTGATGATTGCGTGAGAACACATGAAACTTTTAGTTATGGCCGTCCTCCGATCACCGGGAACTTATTTAGTAAAATTAAGTCTCTGCTATTTAGAGTCTGTCTATATTTCTGAGATGAGTCATTATGTACATTATTCGGACTATTGTCCTCATCTTTGTCGCCATATTTATCACAACGTTTCGGCCTTTGTACGCTCCGGCCTTCTTCAGGTGGTTGGAATTTCGAACTGAACCCTTTATTTCGCTCACTGGGGTAGATTGTTCTAGTTCCACGTGTCATGTTTGATGGATGTCAGTTATCAGTTATCTCCTGTTAATTTCTCTCTGAAAGTTCTCCACTGCCTTAACCGGGTATTGAACTCACACTCTTTGGGTCCTGTTACTGGATCTAACCAACGCCTTTATCCACTGGGCCATGTATCATTGTTCTCTCTTTCTTTCGTTTTTCGGCGGTGCAAACTGAATTTTTCCTCTTTCTTTTTATTATTATTCATTTTTAATTAGGCTGATTTGTTAACAGGAAAATGCCAGTACAAGAAATCAAATAAAATAATTATTTTTACAACGTCGGTGTCCCCGAATCACATGTACTAAGGATGCCCCTCTCCTCCGGGAATGAGATTAAAAACAAACTTCTTAACCTTTTTTTACGATTTTTTTTTTTTCATTTAACTGGCTTGGTTTCTAAAACAAGCAGTATTAAAGTTTATATGGAGAAATATCATTATTTATTTGTACTGGAAATTGTAAAATGAGCCTTTTTTAAGTAAACGGCTAGGAGGGGTCATAAAAAATCGATGGGGGTGCGTGACAGAAAAAGGTTGCGAACCACTTATTTAGTCATTAATCACACGAATAGGAAATCTCTGATTTGGATCATTTACTCAGTAGCTAGTTAACAAAGCAGGTCTTTGTTCTTATGCCTATATTTGGAAAGTAATTATGATTCTTTATTCAACAGTCTCTCTAGTTGGGAAAATTCTATAACGTCTACAATTTCTTACTGGAATACTCTTCGCCTCCAAGATCAAGCTCTACATGTAAATAATTCTCTTAATATTTTCCAGTCCACTTCCAGACTATACCTGCTTTTGTCTGTGTTTCAACTCTCATAAATACATAGAAAGCGTCATATTAATAATATATTGCTTTCTTGTTGAAATGTTTTTGTTATTGTAGAATGTTTGTTTCCATATCTCTTCAGAAACGCCAATATAAGACTCTTTAGTCCACCTCTAGGCTTTAGTTCTGCCTGATAGTCTATACCATTAGTTAAACCTTCTCCACCTAAGGAGCAGATATCTGTTTCAACAGTTATATAGCTAAAATAATAATAATAATAACAACCCTGGATTCGTATGATGTACGAGATTTTTAAAATCTTTCTTACCTGCAAGATGGGACTTTTTTCAATTTTCTTCAATTATAACATATACATTAGAAAGGCCGTAATGGTCTTATTCAAAATTTTCCTAAACTGTTGGTAGTAGAGTTGACATTCTGCCAGACACAGCAACGGATCCGGCAAGGAACCTGGCTAGTAGATAAAACTGTGGTTTGTCTGACACTGATCAATGGATTTCCTTTGCTCGTGAGGGATCTATTCATTTGAACCTTATACTAGGCCTTTAGAAAAATGCAGTAAATCAATAATCCAAATTTATTGCTTTCAGGACCATATGCATTCAATATAATTTCTGTAACTTTAATTCTTAGCAAGGTAAATATCTCTATTTGTTTTACCAACCACCCCTAACTGTATGATCGCTACTGCTTACTGGTAAAATCCAACTATACAGGAGTCTTCTATCTTGCCACAAAGAATTTAGCGATAACTTCTGTGGTAAACGAGTAATGATGAATTTTAAAAATAGACAAGTAATAATGATATTGATTTGAATATATGTTATAAATTGTGTCTAATAAAATGGAGATTATTTTTCTGATGGAGTAACGCACTAACTTAAATATTTGCCTCTTTTGTGTAGTTTGTTGACTTACTGGAGAGTTATCGGGTTACGAGGTGCCGGATTCGGGGCCGCGAATAGATTGACATTTTCCAAAACGATGAAATCGGAACATGACCAGAAAATACATTTATCTTCAATATAACCAAAAATCTAGAAATTAAACTCTGGAAAATCTAGAAATGAAACTTATTGAAAAGATTCTTGTGCACTCACTCCAACAGTAGAAGAATTCGCGACATCGCCTGAGGTACAAGATTAACAAAGTTTTGAAAGAATTACAAGGTGAGCAATATTCAATAACAGCCTTTTGCTCGCTTCAAAATGGAGGCGAAAATTTCCGGTGGAAAATTAAAAAATATTGATTTCGAGTATTTGTCATTTGTATTCTTTTTTATTGTTGTTGTTGTTTTCTGGGTTTTACTTACATACAAGGTAGATTTATTATGAGGTAATCTTTAGGTTGGATTTCATGAAGGTTTCTTGTAGAAAAAAATGAAAAACTATTGATTGTACATTGATTTGGCGTTACTTGCAAAGTAGATTCAGTTTTATTGTGAGACACTATTTAGGCTGGATTTCATAAAATCTTCTGGTGAGAAACCAAACAAATTATTGATTGTATATTGCATAAGTGTTATTTGCAAAAATGTTTTATTAGGCTGGATTTCATGAAAGCTTCTGGTGGAAAACCAAACAAATTATTGATTGTATGGGTTGGTGTAAAATATTGTCGTTTTTGACGTTAAGTTGAACGTCGAAAAACGACAATATTTTTTTGCACCAACCTAATATATCGCTTTAGTGTTACTTGCAAAAATGTTTTATTAGGTTGGATTTCATGAAGGCTTCTGGTAGAAAAACAAACAAATTATTGATTGTATATCGCTTTAGTGTTACTTGCAAAAATGTTTTATTAGGTTGGATTTCATAAAATCTTCTGGTGGGAAACCAAACAAATTATTGATTGTATATTGCATGTTTTATTAGGTTGGATTTCATCAAAGCTTCTTGGTGGGAAACCAAATTATTGATTTTATATTGCTTTTGTGTTACTTGCAAAAATGTTTTATTATGAAGCACTCATTGGGCTGGATTTCGTGGAGACTTCTAGCTGGAAATAAGTAAAATATATTGATTGTACGTTGGTTTGGTGTTGCCTATTTAAAAACGGCGGTATTATACCACGCAAAACGAATAAACATGCCAAAATTGATCCAAATATCCTGCTATTAAAAGGTTACAGAATCACAAGTCATTTTACATTTGTCTTTAAACGTTAATCATGCTGATAAGCCTATCCCCGTTGGGAATTATTTTAGAGTCAGTAAATTGAGCAAAAATACATTAAGCAAAATATCAAGTGACAAAATCAAATCTGCGATATTCCATTATTTTTATCAGCTTTAAAAAGAACGATAACAGCTCAACCTTCCAAGCAACATGGAAATATGGACACCATTCGCTAACATATAAATATCTGAAGAGTTTAAATACAGTAGTAAAAGTTTAAATGAATATAACAGCGCAAAATTTGATTCTGTGATATAGTCTACTCTATGAATTATGCGTTAGAATAAGACTAACAAAAGGCAGTAGATCATGTGCGGCTTTTTGAGGAAGTGCGTGAACAGTG